>JZLH01S0513529.1:3190-16306 GCA_001188425.1 Eucidaris tribuloides
CACATAACCAGACTAAGGTATATTCTATCATGATAGTTATACATATCTACGTTGCTGACAGAGCAGCATTTGAACATGTTTGGCTAAAATCAGTAGTGTACAGTGGGTCAACTTATTAGGAGCAGATGATGGGTTTTAAGCGCTGCGTATGCAAAGCGTACGGTAAGAGTACTAAAAAAATAAAGTTTTTTAGCTACTAATTTTTTGTGTCTAACTGTAAACTATTTCAGTCACCTTTAGTAATAAAAATCGCCATTTTCATATATATATATATATATATTTGGATAAGAAGAATAATTATTTTCAGTCGTAAACTCATACCGTCATGCATTCTGAAAAATCCAACTGCCGCAGTGTAGTGATTCGCCGGATACGATAACTTTCTCGGTCTTGAGCAAGGTTATCTTGTAATATTATAACCAAAATGCACTTGTATCAAATGTACAGTGTGCATTTCATGAAAAATACAAAAACGAAGCAAATAAAGTCAAAATTGAATAAAAGCCAAATATATCTCTTTTTACTCAATGCGATTTTTACTATAAAATACCAAAGCTATAAATAATTTAAAAACCCATTAAATTCATTCATTTCAACAACTAGTGTGAATTCATCACCTACCCGGGTATGGCTGTGGTCATCTGACACAATAAAATTTGACGCCATGCTTATCATGACGAATAAAGTAACTAGAAATGATATTATTGTTGGTTTGACTATCCCAAATTAAACAAAAAATGATGTTTTCAACTGAGAATCAGAGAAATTTATGTTTTTGTTGATAAGTCAATATGAAAATCGCCAAGAACAAGACAGACCAGACACCAACAATGCAAAACGAACAGGTAAATCAAATATCCCTCTTCATGTGCTGTCATTATTTTTAATTGAAATTTTACAATAATACATTGTGCAAAGTCATACGACACTTCGTGGTGTATAATTACCTGCATTCACGTTCCATCCTGCTAAGAGATAAATTCCAACACAAAAGAAGACATTTGCAGATACTTCTGGATACATTTTTCAGACTTCGTAAAGGAATAATATACACCTTGCCAATGAGTATGTATGTCCAGTTACGCAAAACGATAAAATCTGTTTCAAAATCCCCCAAATGAGGAAGTACCGAGCGAACATTTACATGGAAATGACATAATAATTACAGCATTTTATTGAATATTGCTGTTGTAATTCAACGCATGGGTAAGTCTTTCTGATACGATGTAGAGCCTGCTTCTCCAATTTCACAATGAAATATTATTTGTTTATGGAAAATCCGGTCCGTAATTATAGTTTGCGCATGTGCAAACGAGGATCATCATCAGGAAGCTAGTGTATTAACTCTTTACAAGCTAAATTCATTCATTCAAGGGATAATAATAACAATTGTTCTTTTCATACTTTCTTTGAATTTTGCTTTCCTTATTGTGGTATTGAACATGATTTTTTTTTCTATAGATGTTACTCAAGCACAATATACTTTTTAGTGTCTCCTGTACAAAGGTGAAGTAGAAAAATGTTCAACTTGATTGTATTATTGTGCATAAATACAATATTAATGCACAGAGGGTTGAAGAAGGCTTTTGAAAAACTGGATAGCTCAACATGAAAGATATGCGATAAATCATGCATACGCGAAATGCATCTTCTGGAATGTGAAGGTGAGGGTATTCTCATCAAAATGTAACAAAAGCAATAAATACATTCCATCACCTTAAAAATGGTTTCTCTCAGATGCCTCACTAGAAGAGCTATCCACTCTTCCAAGATATGTGGTATTATGAGGGTCATTCGTAACATCTACTGACTACGAACTGGCTAAATTGAACTGACAAACATTGACATACCTTATGTACAACTGCAATCTATTTTGTAATATTTGTCTCGCAATTACTAAAATGGTTTCTTTTGGAAAATAGATGTTTATAAATGAAATGTTTTATTTCCCCATTGATAGCGTTGACTTTGTTGATCCTTGGTGTTTTGGTTGGCCATTGTTCATACTGTATAATTATGCATCTTATATACACTATGAAATGGACATGATTGGGATATATGAAAAAAATGCCTTTAGAACCAAACTGGTTGAAAGGTATACCAAAGATACAGCAGCCAAAGTGAATCTCATGGCCGGAAGGATTTGTCTAGAGTTTATTTACTTAAGAAGAATCAAGCGTGAACATACCAGCAGTTCGCTTCTCTCGAGGCCTGAGAGCATTAAATCCCATGGAAAGCTACACAACAGATTTGCCAGTCACAGGGCATAGAGATTGAAATTATTTTAAAATGAATCAAATTTTGACTACAACATTTTCACAGTAGAATTCTTGCATATAGTTTACTCGATTCTAAACCAGTTTTACCTCAAGTTGAGGACTACCCTCAATGAGGTAATTTACCTTTAAAGAAATATTTTGGGTTCCATTCGATTTCGGATTGCTTTTCTAAGTTTAATCAGGTCTTTACTGATTTTTTCTATAGTCGTTCTGCAGTAAATGCTGAGCGATACTCGACTTTCATTCAGCATGGTGTAAATGCCAAGCACAGACGCAACAATATTGTTACGTCTGTGATTCCAAGTGGAAATAGCGCCATCTGTGTTTACACACAGTAATTATTGTGATTGTTCCGGATTTCATCACTAAACTTTATACAGGGTGGTCCAGAAAGAAACAATACAATTACATTAAAGCCATTTCCCAAATTAATCGCTCATCTTAATTCACTTCATCTGATATTTTTTTTTGTTAGGAGAATGACACCAAGATCATCTATTCTGGTTGGGTACTTTCCATTTCAGGGCTGTATTTGTGAACTAATGTAAATTTCGTATGCGCCAGTTTGCATGTAATTTCTATAACACGCTGATACACTGCTTTTCAACATTGTCTATAAAACGAAAACTACTGAATAAAAATTGGAGATCTAAGTGTTGTATTGCTCAGAAAAAAAATGCTATTAGATGAAGGGGGAAAATGGTAATTTTTCTTGGGTACTATAGGAAGGGATAAATTTAGTGTAATTTCTTTTCTCGGCCACCCTGTCTAGTAGAGTTAAGAAGTTAAAGGGAGAAGGCGCCAGCAACTAACAGGCATAAGTTTAGAATAAAAATGACATTGTGAGTATTGTGAGAATTATGGTACATGGTGACAAAAATAGCCTAAATAAGGGGTACTGTGTGATACTCACCCTCATCAAGGCCCTATAAATTAGTTAACTTGTGCTTATTTTACGTCTTTGTAAGTTTTACCCTAAGACAAAACTTGCAGAAACAGCTATAGGGGGAGGAGCTTATCAATTCAAACAGTGCATACATTACCACGGTGCGGCTAACACACGTTGCGTGGCATGCATTGGTCACGCATGGTCAGCTCCCTGCAGTGCACGTGCAATCTGATTGGTTGGCAAGAACTCAAATATTTTCTTAACTTATGCCTGTTAGTTGCTGGCACCTTCTCCCTTTAAGTGGATTTTACCCCTCTCGTCATTGGGCGTGCAGATATAAACTGCAATATTGGAAAACGAATTAAACGAACACTTTAAAACAAAATGAAAATAACATGAGAATCAAACCAAAATTGCAATAAAACGATTACAATTGATTGAATTGCTTAGTGCCGTCGCACAAGATTTTAACACCTTTGGAAAAAAAATTTTCGAATGACACTCAGAATTTTAACAAGGGTTGGATGATCGATGTACTTGCTGATACCTCCCTGCCATCTTTCCTTCTTTCTTCTTTGATGTTGTTGTTGTTCATTCTTTCTTTCTTTCTTTCTTTCTTTCTTTCCTTTTTTCTTTCTTTCTTTCTTTCTTTCTTCTTTTCGTGTTAGTTACAATACAATATAATTATTTTTTATAGCGCTGTTCATGTATTTTTTTCTTTTTACGAGGAATAAACCTCTTTGCCCCCATCATCCGTCTGTGATTAACTTAATGCACTTAACGTTGAAAATTTTGAAATTAAGGAGTTTGTCTGTGTTTTATATTCTTACTTAGTATATTCTATACTATAGAGAATCACACACGCACGCAAACACACACACACCCACGCGCGCGCACACACACGCATACACACGCACACACACACACACACACACACACACACACACACACACACACACACACACACACACACACACGCGCGCGCACACACACACACACACACACACACACACACACACACACACACACACACACACACACACACACACACACTATTTTCGAATAACACACCGACTTAAATATCACGTATATTGAATCAAAGTGTTATTTCTTAATAAATAATCAATTGTCAATTTATTACACAAGAGTTAAATTACAGCATAATACAATTTTACCGTTTGATATATAATAATGATAGCCATATACATATAATTATGGTATATACATTTGTATTTTTATGATAGATTTGAACGGTCCCTGCAACCCATTGACTTTTGTTGATGCCTATTGGTCTGTACATCAAAGAAAATATGCATCATATTTAAAACATTTTTCTCAACTCCAGATCTTAAATGTATATTTCAGTTATGACGTCATTATCCTGTAAATACTATTGCGCTAAACAATAGACAGAGTTATGTGCCGTCACATTTTTTTTTTTGCTATTACAACGTTCTCATACCTACAACAACATCATCATGTTTTTATTCAAATGTTTCTTTCCGGCGTAGCAATGACTGTTTGATTCAAAGGCTGTCCAACGGGGTATTGCGTGAAAATATGATGCTATTGTAGGCAGGTATACATAGTAATGGCAACGAATGTGAAGGCACATAACTCTGTCTATTGTTTAGCTCAATGGTCACATGATGATGACGTCAAAACTGGGGTATGAATTAAACATGATCTGGAGAGGGTTTCAGAGGTCGGGTTTGGCATCGTGCCGCAATATGCTTTTTAATATGTTTACAAATATAAGATGCATATTTTCACGAAATAATTAGTGATTTGGTGTTGTACCGACCAATGGAAATCAAGAGAAATCAACATACATCTGGGTTGCAGGGGCCAATTAATGAATTCCATACATAGTTGCAAAGAAATAGCAGGATTTGACCCGTGTTTAATGTACATCAGACTGATTTCAGTATCATGTAGACAACTGAAAGTTTCTGCTCTAAAAATCTCACACGTGAATGTTTCTTTTCTGACACGTACTTTAAAAATACTCTGACAATAAAATTTTCTTTTGCAGATCAACATGAATTTATTATAGACATTCTTCCATTCCACGTAATAGCATACTGTTTTCTCATCGACTACACTGATTCAATACAAAGTTGTTCTAGTTGAGATTTACACAACAAACAGCAATGTGCTCGAGTCAGAGTCGAAAATCTATTTTTCGGATTGGGGGCGAAAATAACGAAAATGTCAAAATTTTCGACGCGCTGCGCACGTGATACGCACGCTAATGGTGTTTTAAATGTTTTAGTGCTTCATATTGTAGAAATGTTTGCTTGCCCCAATATTTTTGTCCCCCTACGCCCTGGATTGACACCCCTGGCATTTTGGGCTACTCCAATCCTGCCATTTCCCTTCAACAATTTTAAACTAGTCTAGACCAAAAGCATTTAAAAAGAACTTGAGGTCCAATGTGGTTTAAAGACTTTATTCTTGAGTTGTACACTCAAAGATTAACTTATCATGGAAATGATCTAAAACCATTCATAATGTAATATTTACATAACTCTCCATCTCTCACAACACCTTAGGATTAAAAAGTCATTGTTCGTGAAGAATGGGCTGCAAAAATATGGTGGCCCTCGCTACGCAGAGATTTTTAAACTATCAATCAATAATAAATGTCACCTCTCAGTATTATCACAAACATTACATCACTGTACAATGTACTTGATCGTAAGGCATCCATACGTCAAAAGAAGGGATTTAAACGAGAGAAAAAATACGACAAACTGATTAAATTTCATTTACAACAATTTCGATTGTTCTTTGATAAGCAGCTTGGTGTTGAAATCATACGAATTACATGTTTAAAAAGTTGACAAATAGTAAGGTAATGTTTCATTTGCCAGCACTAGTCTACAAGTATACGATGTCTCTGTACAATTGGAATTAATAGTTATCACTGCATCCGACTTCAAGGCACATTAAATCAAAGTGATACACAAATTATATTTGAACTCCATTAGTGAGGGACAGGATTTTTTTCACTAGATATATCATTTAAGTCATAATTTACATATGAATTTAAAGTTGATGGATAGGATACTAATCTATGATTTATTCATATTCTATAGCATTTATTTAAAAAATGCATTCAAATTACGTTCAGATATTAGATATTGTCATTTTTATTCTCATTTGATTTATTTTTTAAAGCAGATAGTAGTAGTATTATCTACACACTTTGATTTACACCATTTGCTTTTGTCAAACTAGAACCCCAACTAATTTATTGTAGTTCGTTGAAATTAAAGAGAATACACAGTGCTGGTTGAGTACTTGCAGAACAATCTGATTTTGATATCAGCTGCTTTCGAACCTTCTTTGAACAGATGGTATTCTGAAAATGTCACTATAGTACAGGAGAGAGTAGTTGAAAACAACAGAGCGCTTCGTTTTTAACAAATCTGCTACACAAATCCCCACTACTGACAAAGTACTAACACAGCAATCAATATGTGGGACAGTGTTAATTGCTGACCTATACACTTTAGCATTGGAATGGGAACTTCTAATGGAAAACTGCACCTGTTTAAAACTACCTATCCCTCAACGTTTTATTGCATATGAAGTGAATTAGTCCCACATTATAATGCAGTATGTAATATACTCTCACTTGGAAACCAATGAAATGTGAAATTTTGATGAAAGATTTTCCATCATCAACCAGTACTGTGTATTCTCTCTAATTCTGCTAGTTTTTTTTTTTTTTTTTTGGGGGGGGGGGGTATTCATGACAGAAATCTTCACCGAGAAAAAAAAATGTGACAAAAATATAACACCCCACATCAAACTTGGTCAGGAACTTTTGAAACTATAGAAATTTGGGTGAATGATAAAATGCTTCTGTGACATTTTTATTACCATTTTTGCAAATTTAACTTAATATCTTGTGCAAGTAAGAAGGCATTTGAGAGACCGCGATGCAATGAATAAAATTGGGTAAGCCAGATTCCCCTTGCAAAAAAATTCAAGTTACACACTAAATAGTAATACCCTAAATCAGTCTAAAATAATTGTATAACGAATAATGTTGATTCTAAATGTCGAAACTTTATACACACCAACGAACCAATGATCACAGTCCATTACAGTCACACTAACATGATACACTTGAATGCTGAAATAAATCAGACTCTGTACCATCAAGTTGCAAAGAATACAAAAGTTTGAAAAATACGATCTTCATCACTCGAGATAAATACAATCAAATTCTTAAATTCGTGAACACATGAAACTTTACCAGACCTAGTGTTTCCCAGAAAAAAACCCAGAACTCTAAAACAAACTTTGGTGCGTATTATAAAAAAATACATGTCCAAAATAGAATTTACTTTATGCTCTTTCAAATGATACATTATGCAAACTTCTTTATTCATGAATCTCCAAATACCGAGGCATTGACAATTTAATGTCAAAAATCATTTGCTACACCAATTGACACTATGACTAGAAATGTGTTCATTTCTTCTTTTCCTGATGTGCATGTCAAAATTTAGTGTAGCAAATGGATTTTGACATTAAATGTTAAAACTAATGGTACTCACAGATGCCTGCATGAATAAATAAGTTTGCTTAATGTATCATTTGAAAGAGCATACATCAAATTTTATTTTGGACATGTTTTTGCAATCACACGCCGCGCCCCAATGCTTCCACACAGTAAGCCTTTTTGGGGGTTTGTGTTTTTTTTTCTGGGACGCACTGTACATTATCAGCACCTCCGCAATCTAGTCATCTTCAACACACTATTTTGATGAAATACTATATACCCGTACGCCTAAACAAATCATATACAAAATGACACATTTCACAACCTGTTCAAAGTGTTCATAAAAGTTTCACATGTGATTGTACATTTGTTTATATCTGAGCTTTAGCTTTCTTTCCGAGAGACAGTTTATTGCATGTTTCTTACATACTCATTAAGTATAGATAAATTCGCAATTTTACAGCATGTCATTAATATGCGATATATGATATTCAATCGTTCTCCGCCGTGTCAAGCTATTCTATACACGTCAAAAACAGTAGAAAATTCCAGAGCAAAAAATCATTATTACACAATTTAAAGTGATCAGACATTCTCGTATATCCTTGCTTTTAAAAACTATCTCTTTCACTTGGTGATAAAATTCTGTCAGTTGCGGGATCATTGCTCGAGACATTACGAGGCTTTAACACCAGTAGTTGGTCACACACACACACACACACACACACACACACACACACACACACACACACACACACACACACACACACACACACACACACACACACACACACACATACACATACACATGTACACAAATATACAGTCTCACGCGCAAACACACGCACGCACAGACATACGTACATAAACATACAAACAGTCACACACACATACGTAAATAATCACACACATACACACGCACATATTTCCACAAACATACAGTCACACATACACATAAGCAAACAATCACACATACAAACGCTCACATTTACACAAACACACATACACGCACGCACACATGCACATATACACACAAACATACAGTTACACACACAAACACAAATAAACAATCACACACACACACACACTCGCACACACAAAACACGATGAAGAGCTGATAACAAGTGCTAGACACACTATCCAGTGTACATTGTTCCTTAATTGGTCCAAATATGACGAAGCACCATCACCGTCTATATATTTTCCATTACCTGCCAAATGGAAAGGCGTCGTGGCTAAGTGGATAAGGCAGTCAACATTCGTTTCAAAGGCTCTCGGTTCAAACCCGTCGGGGTGTTTTTGACCTTTGCAAACACACTTCATTCGCCTTACAACTCTTTCTACAGTGCGTCCAAGAAAAAAATAAATAAACAGAACTCTAAAACAAAGGCTTATTGTGCCGAAGCACTGGGGAGCATGATTGAAAAAAAAGCATGTTCACAATAAACTTTGACTTGTACTCTTTCACTTGAAGCAAACTTATTCATTCATACATCTCTGAGTACCAGGACTTTGAAAATTCAATGTCGAAACTATTTGGCTACACTTGATAGCTTTGACACTGAGCACATCATGAAAATAACGAGATGGATACATGGTGTGCGGAATACCAAAGCCCAAAAGTGTAGCAAATGGTTTTGACATTAAATTTTCAAAGTCGTGTTACTCACAGATGCAGGAGTAAATGAGTTTGCTTAATGTATCATTTGGAAGAGCATAAGTCAAAGTTTATTTTGAACAATTTTCTTTTAATTATATGCCCCGTTGCTTCCACACAATAAGGCTTTGTTTAAGGGTTCTGGGGTGTTTTTTTTCTGAGCGTACTGTATACATACGCAGGGGTATAAAATGGCTACCCGTAAGCACAAACGGACTGGGTGCCATAGCGGCAGTTTGGACAGGTATACTCATTAAGTAGAGATGGTGTGGGTCCATTAATGATCCGGCCGGAGAAAATCCTGAGAGAGCGCAATATCGCCGATTCATGTTGTGTAAAGGCCTACACATATACTAGCTTCCCTTGTGATACACAACGATACAGTATCTTAAGGATTATCTCTCCATATACTGCTTTCAATCATAATTCCGTCTCAATAAGTTATTCATGAATACAATAATCAACAACTGATGTGCTAAATGCTCGAAAGGTTAAAGATGTCGTAAAATATAGACACGAAATACTTAAGTATTATTTTTACAATGTCTATAGACAAGTATCATTATAATATTGCCAAGAAAGAAGTTAGAAACATTTTGTTATATTGTAGATGCTTCAGAGTTTAATTTCACCGTGTAGTCACATTAGATTCTGACGTCATCACACTTCATGACTGCGAACTTCGAGAAAACAGAGGCATAGCAACCGTCGATTGCGTGTGTCCCGACGACGGAGGCGACTTGAAGTGCGCCATCGCGCGGTCTTCCGTGGTAACTTTCCTTCCCGCTAAGTGCGAAAACTGCCGCATAAAACAACACCCGCACTCTTTCCTGAAATATCGCTGGAAATTCCTTCCCATGAGGGCGTAGACGAATGGATTAATGCAGGAGTTCGCATAGGACAAAACGTGAGCAAATATTTTCACCCCGTACATAAAGGTCGTCTGCGGGAAATTGGGATCGAATCGGAACCACAGATTGAAGACGTGTACGGGTAGCCAGCAGACGGCAAACACAACGACCACGCTGAGAACCATCCAAGTCACCCGTCGCTTCTGGCGGTGATTCCTGCGTTGATTTGAGTTATGACCGGCCTCTTCTTCCCCTAGACAAAAGAAGTAATGGAGGAGAGTGTAAGATATGAATAAATCGATTTTGCATACATTTCGGAGAAAATGGGTAAAAGAAGTGCCACGATTATCTTCTTTCATGTGAATAGAAAAAAGTGAACACACAAATCAGCACCTGAGAAATGTCGTCGGATATTGTTTTCAAATGGATATCATCATTAATTTGTTCAATGACAAAAAGCAGATATTCCAGCCTTTTTTACGTTTCGTGCAAACGCTTATACAATTCAAACAGAATGTGGCGACGTATCGTCACTCATTGAATTTGAATTTTACACAGCCATTTAACTTGTCCGACTGCCAGACCCGATTCGCGTATCACCTAGTGAAAACTGAATACCTACTGAATAAAGCTGATCAAATGACAAAGACAAATACCTAACACCAGTGCAATTGGACGATCATCGAGCATTTTTCACTACGGTTGGACTATACTGAATTTAATATCCGTGGGGTGACAGCTACACTTAAAATTACAAGGATTTAAAATAAATTCTGATTGGCTGTGGTTAGGGACCAGTCGATTTTTCGATTTAGATTTAAATCTTAACGATTTATATTTAAGTCACAAATGCTTAAACTTTAAATCTCTAAGATTTACATCTACTGCAAATATCGACTGGTCCCTAATCACAGCCGATCTTATGAGTGTACATCCTCTCTGAAACCGAGACTATACTGTTACATACGGTACTACACTTTGAGCAACGGCCCAATTTCAAATGATTTATCACTGACATTTCAAAAACATTACTTGCAAACGTTGAACATCTAGCATTTCTATGTGGCCTTTCTTTAATTAAATCAAATCTAAATCTGATCAATGACGGTTTGATGTGCAAATAAATAATACACCTTCTAACGAGAACAATTACATCTCTATTACAGAATAATCTGACATCTAAGGGCAAAATTATTGATCACGATAGGTAAATCGTTTGTCATAACACGATCTCATATACAAACAAAAGCATGAAGTCACAGTCAACTTATTATCATGTAATACTTAGAACATCCTAAACCACTTCAACAAAATGTCAATTTGGTACGTTTTGGAAATGAATCATGTCTTACGAATGCATAAAATATTCATTATTATATCTAATATCCGCAATTGGTATCGCTTTCTGTTGAAACGCACATTCCATCTCTGTCACATTTAATGTCGGCCTTAATTCCTAGCGAAGGTAACTGCTGAATTAGTCAATGGCATGATACAGTTAGCATCACTTCAAATCAGGGCAGGGGCGGCGCCACGCGGGGTGGTGGATGGGAGGGTGGCGGCCGGCCGCCCTATTTCGAAAGTAGTGAAAAATAATGAAGTTGTGGTTTAGTGTGCAAATCAAAACACACCATTTAAAGAGAACAATTTAAATCTTTATTACAGAATAATCTGACATCGAAGTGTAAAATTATTGATCATGTTAGGATTTTTACTGTGAACAGAAAATTTAACATGTAATAATTGTTTTGTAGTCGTCAACCACGCCCCTCCCTATTTTATCTATTTATTTATTTATTTATTTTTGCGTTTTCGGTCTCTATTTGGTTAAGTATCACTCAGTACTCTTTATTTAGGTTTTCCAAGAGAACTTTAGAGAAACAAACTTCCGGGAGATGGAAGATGGAGTCGGCAAGTAAGATAAATAATTACGATTTTTTCGGGGGGGGGGATAGTAATAAGGAAAACCTAAATAAAGAGTACTGAGTGATACTTATAACCTCAGTAAGGCCCTATCAATTAGTAAATTGTTGTTAATTTGACATCTCTGCAAAGAAAGCCGAAACAGCTACAGGGGAAGGAGCTTATTGATCCATGTCAGGTCAGCTCGAGGCCGCCGCACGTGTGATCTGATTGCTTGGCGAGAAATGACCGTTTACCCCCAAATCGACAAAGAAGAATTCGGCACAGAGAAAGAAATGCACTAACATATCGCCGCGCCGATTTAAGTGTTTTGTGGGACTGTTTGTTGTATAACATCTTATTCCTGGCTACTGCACCATATAATAACGTAAAGGTAAGATTGCAGAGTATTGCATGCTTTGAATTCCATTGACTTTCTTAGCTCATTTCTGTTACTTGCATGGCTCCATCTTCCCTTAACCTGGGTCGAGTCCCGTTAAATTTGTGGCATACACACCAAACATATTCTGATGCTACCTGTAACCGTCACACGAAATCAAAAACATGATTGTTGATACTCTGTCTTTAATAGTAAAATCGTGAATTTTGCAGACGTCCCTGTATAATGTTTCTGGAAGCAAGAACAATTTGGTGCCGCGAACCAGCTGTGCAATCTGCGCTGATGTGTTGGCAATAGCGCCATCTGCTGCCAAACACCCTATAGTCGATGGGGAATTGTGTACATACAGACTGCAGCCACCTCTCTATAGCAGCCAACCTGCCTATAGTAACTACTAATTTGATTCCCTTGAAGATTGTTTTTAAATCCTGTCTATAGCAGCCACCTGTCTATGAAGACCACATTTTTGTCTCCCTTGGGTGGCCCTTATACACAGGTTTCACTATATTTATCACACAAAGATTTAGTCTGTTCGTGCGTTACCGTTATCACTGTCTCTGTTATACATACCAGGTAGAGTAGTCTTCCACAAAGTCCGCAGCATGGCAGCGTAGCAAAC
>JZLH01S0513529.1:16378-27073 GCA_001188425.1 Eucidaris tribuloides
AATGATGATACTCAAAGGGATAACGTACAAAATGATGGCAGTAAACAAGGCATAACCTGGATACAAGATCTTATTCGGCCACGCTTCGTAACAGACGGGACCAAACTCAAATTGAACTTCATCTTGGTAAACAGCGACTGGTATCGCGACTAGCGCTGCCACTGCAAAAGAAGAGCAAAGCAAAATACAATGATTTATAAACAAAAGTAAGATCCCCGGTATAAACAAAACAATTAATGCGAGGCATTTTATTTAATGAATAAATCAATGTTTGCATTTTGTGGCGATAGGTTGATAAATGAACAATGCAAATGTATTAATAGAAAATAAATTAAGAAGTAAAAATGCATAATTTCATTCATTCATTATATAGAATACTGGAAAAGCATCACACGGAGAAAAATATGTTCCCAAATAAATCTCTACATATCGGATAATCGCCACACCATTGATGTTAATTACGTCTTCATGTCGCAAGTTAAAAATCCCAAATGTCGTATTTGGTCATAAGATCAATTTTTTCACCAATCTTCACACAAATACTTTGAATTGTCACCGTGACATAGATAAATAATATCAAACCTGCATTAAAATAAAAATAAAAAAAATAAAAAAATAAAAAAAAAAAATGATTTATGATTTTAAATAAGAGAAGATATCTTTTGTTCGCTTCCCCCTCACCATCGACTTTTTCAGAAATCTGTTTTAAAATGTAAACGTTTAGAGCGTGTGACTTCAGCATAAACTTTTTTATGTCTGTCTTATTAACACATATAGAAAAAAAATATTTACTTATTTACTAAATTGATACACTGCCTTTAATGCAGCGCCTTTTCTGGCATCTACATGAGTATTTATTTAGAAACCCACTTTGAAGGGCATTGATATTCGCAAATTTTTCATGACTAGATATGACGTTTGTGATGACTGACCTGCCCAAATCACTGCACTAACGGCCAGCACTCCAGATTGGGTCCTGGTACCCAATGAACGTAGAGGGCGCATGATAGCCTGGTACCGATCAATACTCATTGCTGTTAGGGTCAAACAGGTAGCTTGGGCTGTAACCTGGATTGGGAATGACATAGAAAATGGAAGGGTTCCATCATGAAAAATTGGAATAAACAAGAACAAATTCCATCCTGACCGAATACTCCTAGATCCTGTGAAAATAAACTACAAGTACCACGACTGCTATCATTACTATTACTATTACTATTACTATTACTACCACCACTACATCAACAACAACAACAACTACTACTACTACTACTACTACTACTACTACTACTACTACTACTACTACTACTACTACTACTACTACTACTACTACTACTACTCTACTACTACTACTACTACTACTACTAATACTGCTGCTGCTCCTACAGTTACTTCTTCTGGTACTGATGTTACTACTACTACTACTACTACTACTACTACTACTACTACTACTACTACTACTACTACTACTACTACTACTACTACTACTACTACTACCGCTTCTTCTTCTACTTCTACTACTACTACTAATACCACTACTACTACTTCTCTTATTACTACTACTACGACGACGACGACTACGACTACTAGTACTACCACATGTACTACTACAATTACTACTACCATTTCTCTAGGAGGCCTACTATTGCTACTACTGCTGCTGCTTCTATTACTACTACTACTACTATATAGTAAATTTACTACTACTAACACTTCTATTTCTACAACTATATGGGGGAGGTGTTCACATGTGACGTCACAAATTTAAAACTTAAAAAATCATAGTTCCTTTATTCTTTGATGAATTTTCGCCAAACCCTCATTACTGGGGTTCTCTCATTTTTTTACATTTATTAAAATCAACTTGACATCAGGGTGGACCTTGTCTTTAAGGATCGATGTCGTTGAATGGCATTGGAGACCGTGATGTGCATGTACAAAGATTTGGTGAGAGAAATAGGAAAGTGACCCTCAAAAATTAAATGTATTTGACTGATATAATATTCACAGGAGAACTGTCTCGTATTGACATTGAATAGACCCTTGCTCTTAAAGGTACCCTCTCTGACTAACCATTTGTCGGAAATCTAAACAGAAAGTTCAACTGAAATTTTCCAATAATAAGCGTTATTTTTACTAATTGCACTGAAATCTTTCCAGCAAGAGATTTTTTTTAGAATAAAAAATATCAAAATTGTAAAGATTATAAAATCATTACCAAGTTGTATTTGATAACCAAAACACGCCATTAAAGACATTAGTTAACACTGTATTAGCACCGTATAAAGATTGTCAAGCTTTAATCACTGACCCACATGTTGGTGTTTGAATGAATAATAAACACCCTAATTAAAACACAAGACTTTAAACAGTTGTGTACAGAATGTACAAACTCGGGTGTTAAATTTAACACCCAGGGTGTTGCACAATATAGATACCAGATGTCGTGTAAATGTTAACACCACGGGTGTTATTTCAACATCAAACGAAATATTCCAATCACCGAAAGCATTGGCTTTATCACCATGGGTGTTGAAAAAATCAACACTTTTCCGGTATTCTTATTGTGCAACGCCCTGGGTGTTAGATTTAACACCCCAGTTTTTGCAGTATGCATGAATTAATGTGATGGGGACAAAAAAAAATCTATATCACAGCAGTGAGTAGTCTATAGAGGAAAAATGGTATGGTCGCTCATTGATTTGCACTTTTTAAAGGCACTTAATAATCGTGTCCACACGGAGGCTGAAACTCCGGAGTTTCAAAACTCCGGAGTGTCGATCGGGTTTTTTGACCGTGCGGACGCATTCGGAGTTTTAACCTCCGGAGTGTTATCGGGGGTCTAGCGGAGTTTTATCCCCCAAATAAACTTGAGGATGAAACTGAAAACCCGATAAAACTTCGGAGTGTTTTGGAGTGTCGTGCCGTGCGGACAGCTTCGGGGGTTTGCGGAATGGAGTTGACCACGCTTTTAGTATGAGAAGCGGAGGTGAATGAGCACGGGGGTGATTTCGGGGTGTCAGCCGTCGTGTGGACATAACTTGGAGTGAAGTAAACTTTTTAGATTCAATTTTCACCTCGGGAGTTTCAAACCCTTGGAGTTTCATGGCCGTCTGAACATGGCTAATGATAATTGGAATTGACTTTTTACGGCTTCATGTTAGACTTCAACAGAGACACCAGTGGCATGGAGGATCGTGTCAGATCAAAATCTTTAACTTGAAAACATTGCTAAACAATGTCAGTGATGTAAGACTTTAATATCTGCATGGTGAAGTTGTAATTCGATCACAGGTTTTCGGTAACTTTTCATCGAATGTCGGTAATGTGTGTTCCGCTGTTCCCCTACACCCACTACACTTGCGATATCGTCAAAAGTGACAGGTAAATTACAGACATTCACCCGATGAACTGGCTATTGTCGTTACCTGGGGTGGGCGCCAGGGTAAAATCTTAGGGGGCGAAAATGTTCGCGGTCAAATTTTTTTACAGCCAAATTCTCGACCAAATAAGCAGCTGGAAAGTCGCTGGGCGAGGGGGGGGGGGGTTTGGCGGAAAATTTTCGCGGCCAAAATTTGTTTTCACAAATAAGCATCCGAAAAGTTACTCAGTGAGGGGGGAGGGGAGAGGGTGCGAAGTTTTCGCGGCCAAAAAAAATTCACGGCCAAATAAACAGCCGAAAAGTCGCTGGGGGGGGGGGTAGCGGAAATTATATATTACTGCATTATATTTCGTGGAAAATGCAAATCACGGCAAAATTTATTTCATCAGTAAACTAAAGGTAATATGCATGTTTATCTAAGTTTTACACTTATTAGGTATGATGTGAACATTTGTTTTGATGAGACACGCATCGCAAACACAGTTGATAAACCCTCTCAATATCATAACAAGAGAAGTCCACGGATTTTACCTGCGATATTCGGAGTGTGTTTGGAAAGATAAAATATATTCTTCTGTACTTTCTGTACTACTTATTGAAAATACTTCAGGTGGTTTATTCAAGGAAGCCAATCAATATGATGCTATATGTGGCATTTGAATCAAATAAATCAACAATGTGAAGTTTTAATTTTAAAAACAAAATGCCAAACTGTGATATCTGAGCTACATGGGACAGAACGGACAAAAATAAACATCCCAGAATACAAAACTTTGGAAAGTTATGCTAACATTGCTGAAGTATGTAATGACATACATCATATCACACGTAACTTAAGGTGTGTAGGAAATGAACATTTTAGAACTGATTTCCACCCTTTTCAAGCAGTAAATGATCTTTTCGAAGTAAAATTTTCCAGAGCTTTATTTTAGACCTTATCAGAGACCTCTATAGTATAGAGGATTATGTAGCTCAGATTGTGATCATTGTTAAATTATGCCTATAATCCCTTGAAGACTAGACACGAGATATCTTGTCTCGAGGTTTATGGGAAATGCACATTAAAAGCAAAATCAAACCGTCTTCAACGGGCTTGTGTTTGATGAACATATTTCCAGATATAATTATACCTGCATCATGTAAAACACAAATTTGCAGATGAATCTCCCGAAAATCCAGTGCTGCGTGGCGTAAACGGAGGCCGTAAAGGGCGCGCAACAGACTAAGAAGGCGATATCCGTTATGGCAAGGTTCATGATGTAGTAGTTGGTCGCCGTTCGCATCTGGACGTGACGTAGTATGACGTAACACACGACCGCATTCCCCGTGACACCGATCACGGTGATGATAGCGAAGAAGAGCGGCGCCAGCCAGTTCACGAGCTGGATAGTTCGACGACCCGGCTCGTCGGGGTCGAAAAGTTCGTCGGGCAGGGTCGAGTTGGCGCTGAAAGTCGGCGAAAATGTTGACGACGCCATGGTTCTGCGAGAAGAACAATTTCAAGGGATTTAAAAAAAAGTGGTTTATGATCATAATGTAGGCAACTATACACTGCCAAAATACGAAATATTTTGAGTAAATATGAGGTGTGATGCTGATTGTGTGAAATATACACAGTAAAATAAAGATTAAACAGCCTGTATAGATTTTAAACAACCTGGTTACTACATGAACTGATCAGGTATTTAAAAATTTAAACAACAATGTTCAACTATTTGAACAATAGATATCAAAAATTGAAAAGTTGTCTAAATTTTTAAACAATACCTGATAAGTTTTTAGTAAACAGAGTGGTATACAACTTTATACACCGGTTTATTGTGTATTAATCAAGCTAATAATGGAATGGTTATGTCTTCTCACTTCACCTTCATGTGAACACAATCCTGGACTGAGTTTTCAGTAAGAAGTGAAAAGTTTTGCCAACAATACGTTTAAGAAATGACTTTGTATCCAAAGTTGTAAACAAGATCTTCACTGTCATAATACAATACTCCACTACGATATACAATTCATTGCATAAAGCTACACAAACTAGCTCTGAGATTGTGAATATCGCCACAATTTATAAATGAAGCGTGAATCGTAATGATGTCAGATTTAGATAAACATTATTAATCGGCGACGATGTACAAACCATTCATAAAGTATATAATACACATATAACTCGCAGGTTGCGAAGATCACCACAGTTAATAAATGAAGTGTGGATCGTAATATGATATCGGATTTAGATGTGGACCTGGCAAAAATTTAAGCTTCCGAGTCGTCAGCCAGATAAAACTCTTTGTGTCATTTATTCTGTTTGTCCAGGGATGGTGTGAACAGAAATAAGCGAAAATGTCAAGTATAATTATAATGACGCCGTTTTCTATGACCGATGACTGCGATTGTATTAAGAAAACTGATGTGTGTCCAGTGAAGATATCAATAGCTATCATACTTGATTTTATTCACGGTTTAAACAAGTAATCGAATGACGTGGGCTAGAGACAGTGATTTGAGTCGGTTCCGAGAGGTGGGAAGGGGAAAGTTGTTGTCGGGCACGGAGATTTCTCGCGGTAATGCACGCAGAGCACACACTCATACACACACACACACACACACACACACACACACACACACACACACACACACACACACACACACACACACACACACACACACACACACACACACACACACACACACACACACACACACACACACACACACACACATACATACACATGCACACATACCCTCCCTACTCAAAAGTATTGCACATACACCATAACGCATACATTTTGAGTTGAAGGGGTATTTCTGTATATCCTAATGAAGTTTGTTATCGGAAAATGACAAATTATTCGAAAAGAAATCAATGAATATTCTTTCTCTTTTTTTTATCCACGGCGGAGAGATCATCAAATGCAGGCGCACCCATGGCAGAGTGGCTGGAACGTAAAATTTAACATTGTTCGCCTCCCTATAGGGGTGGGGTGTTAATTCACACTAGCACCTTAATTTGGTTTTATATTTCCCGTGAAACGGTTTTGATGGTTTTGAAAGACTTCCAACAACAACAACAAAAATGCCAATAAGTTCCTGCGACGCGGTCTCGGAAAGAAGACAACAACCCGCGAAGAAGAAAGTGTTGCCTATCTTCATAAGACACTATAAGGCTACTCATTAAAGATGCTGGCGTTCTCTTCACATCATAATGTACCGAAAAGTCGCATGACAGTAAATTTGAGTATGTATGCTTTTAGAATTGAGAAAGAATAAGAAATTATAACTTGAAGAGGTCCTGTCTGAAATATGGGGCGTATCCTTCCTACTACTGTCTTATGAAGATAGGAGGCGCTTCGCGGGGTGTGGTCTTCTTTCAGAGACCTCTTTAGAAGAATTTGTTTGTTGAAAGTCTTTCCAAACCAACCGTTTCATGGGAAATTTAAAACCGAATTACGATGCTAGTCTGAATCAATACCCCACCCCTATAGAGAGGCGAAAAATGTTAAATCTTATATTCCAGCCCCTCTGCCATGGGTTCGCCTTCATTTGATCATATCTCCGCCTTGGAGAAGAAAGGAGAAATACTATTCATTGATTTCTTTTGAAATAATTCGTTATTTTTCAATAATAAACTTCATCAGGATGTCATTATAGAAAGACCCCTTCAACTCAAAATACATGAATTAAGATGCATGATGCAATACTTTTGAGTAGAGAGGTACACACACACGCGCACACACACTAATACTTGCACATGACGCACACAAAAATATTTCAAGAAGAAAGACCCTAGAAACACATTTTCGGATTTCTGAACCTATTCTAAGTATTTGGAAAGAGAACTTTCTGCTTTTGTAGCATGAGTGTCAGGCAAATTTATTTTGACGAAATTCGCAATTAAATGGTTTATGGTATTTTATGAATACTTTTCCTTGTATTCGGGGAACGTTTGTTCAGGCCACCGCCCTCCGCCCCAACCCCCCCCCAAAAAAAAATAATAAGTTTAAGATGCATACATCTATACCCTCCCGGGATTAACGCTGGTAATCAGATGTCATAGTCTTAATGAAGAAAACATGTCCTGCATTATAGGCTACCTGTGATGAAAGTCGATATTAATTATGTTTCTAGTTGATTGATAGATTACTATATTTGACATGTGGATGCAGTCAGACGTCTAGAAAATGGCAAAATTTGTTTAAATGCTTTACGTTTGTCGGAATTAGGCGTGGATTTCTGTAGCAGTTCACAAACACATTATTATGATGTGAAGCAAAGGAGTACCGAACACACTAAGAAAAATAGCTTCAACTTTAAAGGAGCAGAACAATGTCACACTGTGAGCTCCTTTACTGGTAGAACTTTGCACCTTTCATACCTTTAAAGGTGCAAAGTTGCACTAAAGGTAATCCCATTTTGACATTACTCTGAAAGGTGCAAAGTTGCACCCGGAAAGGAGCTCCCAGGGTAACCTTGCTACAGGTGCAGAGTTGAATCTATTTGCAAAGTGTGAAGGGGGTCTTTGGAGGTGTTTAAACACCCTCTTTCGTAAAAATGCCCCACAAATACCCCCTTTAGTAAAAAAAAAAATGGTTTAACAATGAAAACAGCGTTGTTGTGGACTTGACCTCTTTTTTTGTTTTAACTCGGTGCATTGATTTGCAAAACCATGCCACATTCTTCTTTCGGATTCGGTAACCTGACATTTCTGCTTATCACATCGATTTGCACTGTAGAATAGTTTTCTTTCAGACTTGATGACTTAAGGAGCGCGGTGGACGTTGTCACATCAATCAGAAAAAAAAAATCATGAATATCCCTCCCCCTTTAACAAATTTACAAATACATGTGTACGCCTATGATGTGATAGCCGAAACTGTCCCTTTGAAAACAGTGTTGGTAAAATGCAGGCGACAGTCTGTACGGAGGATTTTCAATGGGAAGATGCGTAATTTGAAAAAAAAAATCCAGATGTCCCACTCCGAATATTAAAAAAAAAAAGACAATCATTGACTGAACCCGAAATTAAAGGGAGGAGGCCAGATTGAAATTAGTCGTAAATTTCAGGACACCCTGCTCCCAAAATCAAGTATACCGGCAGTTCAAAATGTCTGGTGTGAACATTTCACAGTCGGTCATGTCCTCTTTTTTGAACAATTATTATCAGAAAAATGCTGTGACGAATGTGTTATTTTTTATGGGATCGATTTCTAAACACTACACAAAAAAATAAGTTCCCCCTTTTTGAAAATTTCATAACTTTTAACGAAATGGTTTTGAGCAGAATAATTTGGCAGGAGTGTTTCTGCATTAATTGACTAACTTCTGTGTGAAAATGTGATTGATCCGTCAAGTCATGCATGAGTGAGCACGTAATAATGGCAAAAATTTCACTTTTCAAAAGTCACAATTAAGGGTCATTTTGAGGGATTTGTGAAAGGTTTTGACAATCTGTTTCTTTAATGATAAGGCTATTTATTTATTACTTCGTTGACCCCCTAACACTTTTGGCACTCCATATTTAAGCTCGTGTCAATTTAACATTCCATCCATCTCATTTGAATTGTAAATTCATTATGTTTATTAAAATGAATCCGAATTTAGAGGCAAATTTTAGCCGTGTTGGCATAAGTTGAACATTCAGGTTCAGTGAGCAATTATAATACGCAAAAATATATTATACGATTATTGCTAAAATGAATCGTCTTTGAAATATATTTTTTTGCCTTTAATTCCTCACTATGCATGCTAGGATTATCTTATTTCACACAGAGGTTAGTCAAGAAGTGTAGAATGTTCTGCTTAATTATTTGTAAAATTTTTTTAAAAATTAGGTATTTTGAAGCAGGGAAAATTACTTTGTGCAGTTTTATTAATAGAAATTAATCATACTCAGTGTTTTCTTAAAAAACAAATCTTCAGCTGATTTCAACTCAATCCAGTGTATTATTGTAATATAACTCAATGTGTTTGTAAGCGTTTTAACTTTTCCTTATCATTCACTGCCTTTGATCAGACAAATATTATTAAGCCATTAGTTTGGGATTTTGTTATTTGAAAGCTATGCCCAAAGTCATAACATGCAATAATAATTCGAATATTTAGTTTTTTTAATAGTTAATGAAAAATCGGGGGGGACCCCCAGATTTCGACTATATTATATTAGCATCAAAGGTTAAAAGCTTAAGGTAATGTGTAAACCTCACTAAGGAAACTCTGCTCTTCACATGAGTATAGCTCATACCTTTAAGCCGTTGTGATGCTATAGTAAAATATAGCCTAAAATCTCGGGGTCCCCCCTCCCCGAGATTTTTCATTTATTAATTAAAAAAAACTAAAGCAAAAAAAAAAAGGGTTATATGAGTTATACCTCATCTGAAAGAGCAGAGTATGTTCGTTTAGATGAGGTATAACACATGCAACCTTAAAGCTTTTTTTAACCCTTTGGATGCTATAATGTAATCGGGGGGTCCCCTCGAGATTTTTCACTAACTAATAAAAAAAAAAAACTAAAGACATTCAGAATTTATTATTGCAGGGTTATGACTTTGGGGCATAAAGCTTTCAAATAACAAAAAATCCCCAAAACTAAACTTGGGCTTTAAAGGGCAGTGACATGATTGGGAGAAGTTCTCTCAAGAACCAAACTGAGTTGAAAAATTATACACTAACCAGAATGTAGACCAGGTTGAAAGGATTTGCCTTGAAATTGTTTACTTCAGAACTTTTCGTTTACCGGAATTAAATTACAGTATGCCCGAATGGAAACTGAAAAAAATAAAGAGCTACACAATAAGTTCGAACGACAGAGCAGTTCTAATGATAACTGTACAACAAACAGGAAATGTTTCACCCTGAAGTACCTCAGATGAGCTTTCGAAGGCATACAAGATAAGCCGAAATCAGAGGGCTTTCACGACCTGTTAAAAGTTGCCAGATGGTCATCCCCGTCACCAAATTGGTGATTTTTTGACGATTTTTCACGGGCCTTGGTGATTTTGACTTTTTAAAAATCACCTAAGAGGAACTTGGTGATTTTGGGTGATTTTCTGGTAATCTGAGGAAAAGCAACAATTTTGATAAAATTAATAATGCATAATTTCATAAATTATACACATACACACACGCGTGTGCGTACGCACACATTCGCACACAAAATTAACCGTGCGTGCACACACACACAGCGCAGCTAGTCAATTATGCGAAATTTGTGATTAAAAACATGATGAAAATGCGAATAACCACATCATCTTAATTGAAATGAAACATAAAAAAGGTTACTACTAGCCCTAACTTCTGGTATGTTCAGAATTTGGTGG
>JZLH01S0513628.1:1959-15115 GCA_001188425.1 Eucidaris tribuloides
GTAGTGTTCAAATGGACAAATAAACACCCTAGAATACAAAAGTTGGGAAAGTTATGCTCCCAGTGGCAAGGTATGCATGAATAAACAATTTCTACTCCGGTGGATGATAAAATAGCCTAGATCTATACACACAGTAAATCTATGGGAGGAAATGGGCAGGTGAATCCGGTCAATATGAATGCTTGTAGATTTTCATTTCTTTAAATCACTAAATCATGATTTTGAAATACAATTTTTTCAGGGCTTCATTTTTAGACCTAATCAAAGACACGTGGAGCGTGGAGGATTATGTAGCTCACATTGTTTTAAACTGTGTTAAATGTTAGCCAGTGGTTTTGGATTGACGTTTTAGCCGTTCAGACATTTTTCATCAATCTTTCGCAAAGTTTCGAAAACTTACATCAAACGTACTGAAATTTGTTTATGGTGAGTTATTGTGATTTCTGAATTGATGAGAAACAGATATCAGTATCGATATTTCTTTTGACCTCTCTGTTTTTCAGCAAATTTCTAAAAAAAAAAAGCAGCGTTTCTGAGAGTATGATTTTCAGAAATTGATAGATGATAATGGGTCATCTAAAAAACAACATAATGAAACAATCATATTTTATCACCTAAAACTATACAATTTGCAATGGTATAGGGTAGACACAAAGTGAGCAGAAAAGAAGAAGAAAAAAAAATCAATTTTCATCATTGACTAAACCCATCCACCCACGCTTTTAATTGCTGATTGCCGAATATACGAATTTGTGTAACATTTTTCGCGACATATGGTTATGGATATGCATTTTTAGGACTTCACATTACGTTTTAAATCATAATACACTGTGGTCTTAATTGGCTTAAAATCATTTTGTGACTTCGGACACAAATATCCTTTTCATCGGAAAATATGCGGGGGCGTTGATATTTGGGGGCAAGGGAAAATGCAAATATGGGGGTGGGTGGGGGCAAACATATTGCTCCCCTAATAATTTTATGAGTTCAAGTTACAAAACCATTTAACTTAATATAGAAATACTACTGAACATTAGTTTCCACGTTTTGCGCACTTTGCGCGCAAACTGCTATATTTGCAAGTTTGCAAACACGGAGCGCGCCGAAAATTTTAACATATTTCATGCTTTTACTCCCCAATCCAAAAAAACCGGATCGACGCCTCTGGAAATATGCATCTTTTTTTTCCTTAAGCTAAATGATTTCAGATGTTCGATATAAAGCAAATTATCACCTTTTGGTTTCAGACGACAAGACATACTATCACTTCCTTGGCGATATGAATGTATATGCTCTCTTTCCGTAGCTTCGCTTTTCAAAGATAGCTACATTCAGATCGCCTCGGAAGTGATAGATCGTCTCATTACCTTTATTAAAGGCAGGGGATCTCTTTTGCATGCTTAAAAATTAACATTGTATAAATACAATGGCATTTAGAAGAAAATGCTATCTGGAAACCTTTAGCAAAATATAGGAGCTAGAAACACAGTTATAGTGGAATTGTAGTGACCGTTAGACTGAGATTTGAATTTTTTTTCGCGAGAAAAAATTCCTATCATTGAACGTATACTAAACGGCTATCGTTTTTCTTTTGCATTTTTCAAATTCTAGGCAATCACTGACCCCCAGATTTCACAGACATGCCCTTCATCAATAGCCTAAGGGCATGGGTTACCTTTTCCTGGTCTACGGGGATGTTTGCAAATGAGATCCACTGCCTTTAAGGGTAATTATTCAAAAATGAAAATTACAGAAGTGAAAAAATGAAAGAGACAATAAAATAAATGGACTTACCACGCAATTATGATTTTTGTTCTTCGAGACCACTCCCAGGATACCTGCGGGTATGTAGAACTGGTAAAGAAATGAAATACGCAATTACTACAAATTAAATTATAGTACATGTACATTGTTTAGTGCAGTGGCGCAAATCCATTTTTAAATGTAGGGGGACCGCTGAAACCAGCTCAGCGGGGGGGGGGGGGGTAGGGTAGTGACGAAATTTGTTTTTCTCCAAATCCCGGGGGGGGGGTTAGGGGTTAGTTTAGTGACGGAATTTTTTTCCTCCAATTCCCAGGTCCACAATTTCTCCCGGTCAGCCAACCACTGAAAACTGGATCGGAGGGGGGAGGGGTAGGGACGAAACATTTTTTTTTTCCAAATCCCAGGTCCACAATTTTTCCCGGTCACGCCAAACACCGAAAAAATTGATTTTTTTTCCAAAATCACTCAAATTTATGCACTCATGTAAATTCGTCGGGGGGGGGGGGTACGATTTGATATTGTGTCCCCCACTTCTAAATCGTGGGGGGGGGGACAAGTCCAGCTGTCCCCCATGGATTTGCGCCCCTGGTTTAGTGTACATTAAGTGGGCACAACTGTGGGGGTGTATGTAACATTTTGCGATCAATTCATTTCATTTTATTCACACTTGATTTTTGTAATGCTTCAGTCGTTAAAGTGCTTTAATGGTGTAAGTATTCAGTTAATTTCACTCGAAACTATAGTGTAAACTGTTATCGTATCCTCCATAGTCATTACCACAACACACTTCGTCTCCCGGCTGGCAGAAGGTCGTTAGTAAATGCTTTAAGCAAAAGGGCGTTAACAGTAAATTACCTCTAATTTGAAACCCATATAGGCTTATTCCATATTTTCACCTTACGTACTGATAGAAGGATCTGAAAGATCACAATAGTCTGATTTCATGTGAAATAAGCCAATGGTTGTCAGTCACGTTACAAGCAATTTACTGTTAACGCCCTTCTGCTTAGAGCATTTGCTAACGACCTTCTGCCAGCCGAACTGTTAACGCCCTTCTGCTTAGAGCATTTGCTAACGCCCTTCTGCCAGCCAGGCGACGACTTGCATTAAAACAAAAATGATATTGAAATATGTTTTTTTTAATAGAATGCAGCGTTTTTTTTATTGCTTATGTGTGGTTGTTCTTTACAACTAGATAAATTAGCTTTCAAAACATTTTCAGTTAGACAAGAAAACATAAAACAAAGATTTAATTCTACACTGTTTGTAACGATTATTTAAATGTTGTAACAATTTCCATTTCTAGGACCTAATCGAAAGAACGTAGGCTGGGGGGGGGGGGGGTGCACTGGGTGCACGTGCACCCCCCCCCCCCGCAGAGCTATAGGAGTGTCCGCCCTTGGCAAGCAAAGCGAAATTTGCACCACTTTTCTGCTTTCAACGCCAGATTTACTCAATCTATGATTGTAACAAATGAATCAAAAAAAGTTTACAGCGCCTTAGGTTTTGACCAATATATTAAAAATACATAACAAACAAATAATAATTAATAATAATAATAATAATAACAATACCACCGTCTTATTCACCCAGGGTAGCCACTTCAGTCACATAGACTGCTCTACCAGCGGCCCTGCATACCAGAAATGTTATTATTACCCTTCTCTGTTCTAGAATGCCGAGCGCCTGGCTAGAAAGCAGAAGGTACCATTTTTTAAAAGTGTTTGGCAGGACCCGGCCGGGTCTCGAACCCCGACCTTCCGCACGTGAGGCGGACGCTCTGTCCACTAGACCATCACACCGGTTATAATTATCTTGTGAAGATAACCCGGCACTTTGGTGCCACTTTGTAAAGCACAGTGGTTTCGGGGCCCCCTACCCAACCGTCTTGGTGGAACCTTTTTCTCAGGAGCGTCGATGCTGGGATGGCAAGGGGGCGGTCGCCACCCCAATGAAAATGGGGGGGGGGGGCAAACATATCGATCTCCCCCAATAATTTGGCAACTGTCTTGAAAAATGCATAAAACGTAATGCAAGGATACATCTCAAAGCTCGTGCAAGATACGACAAAATCATTCAACTTAATACTTAAACAATAAAAACAAACAAAACACACAATTTTTTGTTTATTTTCGGCGCTTTGGTGTGCAAAATTCTGTACTGCAATTTGGCGCGCGGAGCGCGTCGAAATTTATTAACTTTTTTTTTTACTTTTGGCCCCCTAATCTGAGACAATGAATCGACGCCCCTGTCTTTTCTCATCTTTCCACACTCACCAAAAATCCGGACCAGATTCCGCACCCTAAAAGCGAGAAAGCTGACCCGACAAAAATCTCCAGAATGCCTCCGACTATAGCTATGATTCCACAGGTAATCTGGATCCAGCCCGTCACGCGGCCAACCTTGCCATTATACCCGGGCCTAATCCCGGGCCCAGGGACCGGTGCCTGGACATAAACTGGGTAGCAAGCTGTCGTAGGGGGCGCTTGCTGTATTGCGATTTGTGCCTGGTCAGTTGCCATCGTATTTATCTGAAAGAAAGATGAGCAATATGGCGATTACAATAACACTGGATTTTAAGGATACATCTCATTCTGTTAAGTACATTCCACTTCTTGTGTGTGTAGGAAGGCGTGGTGCAGATGTGTAGGCCTGAAGTGGTAATTACAGATACACCTTCAAAATCTACCGGGGGGGGGGGAAGTACGAGGGTGACTGACATTAGTTTTGAGCCTAACATATACCTGTCAAGTTTGATCTTTAATGACTCACATTTTTTTTTGATGAAATTGAATATGAGTTGTAGGTGAATAGTGAATAGTATTAATTAATGCAGAGAGAATTTAAGATGCAGAATAAATTTGCTGTTCATCTCTGTATTTAAGATCAAATGCTTGATCTAATATCTGTTAGGTCACTCTTTTTCTGAGTCATTTAAAATATCAGATCAAGCACTATTTTGATCTTATCTATCATTAAGTTGATAATACAGAGATGAACAGCAAATTTATTCTGCACAATAGTGAATGGGTTTGTTGGAAGTGGTTTGAATAAGGTATCATCATGGACCTACTACGTATCATAAATCAGTTTTATGGAATTCATGCTTATTTTCTAAGTTATGGTTTGGACTTTGCTCAAGCCCGACCCTCGTACAAAATAAAGAATCTGTAATGTGTGTGAGAGTGTGTGCCCTAGTCCCTACACAATAGCCATAGACAATGGCTGTGAATATCACTCATTGGAACCGCTAGTCCGGTAGCCAAATCCAGATTTTGGGCTGGACCTTGTTTTAGGGTCTATAGTTTTTTTCTTTGCAGATTATGATTCCTGAGACCATCAAGATGAACAATCTTAAAACTGACACTCTGTCAGCCTTGAGCAAATTGAGATATTCGGAAAAAAACAAAATGGCCGCCAAAATGCCCGATTTTTGTATAGAAAAGTATAAAAGCGAATTTTTGTTTTAGTAAAGGACTACCAGTTGTGTATATTTTTAGCAGTATATCACCCGAAACAAGACTGAAAGCATTAATTTATTACAGATGACATGTTAATTTGCATATTTCCGAGAAATCACTATTTTAGTCTCAGATCCAGACCCTGTGACTTTACCTTCCTCCAAATAGACGCACAGCAGCTAGTTGAGCACCCCATGACCTGCGATGTCTGGCACATGTGGTCTCAACACACTAATCTTACTTATAATTATGATTCTGCACCAATTTGAATAATCTTAAAACTGTCATGTTAGAAGTGGCATATTTCAAATAAATCACTATTTAAGTCTCAGTTCCAGACCCTGCGATTTTCCTTCCTCCAAATAGACGCATTGCGGCCGAGTAGCACCTGAGGCCTGTGATGTTGGGCCCATATACCCACAACCAACACACTACTCTTAGTTCAAGGTGGTTGGCTGATAACAGTAATTTCTTTAGAATAGGATGGGCTCACTCTGTCAGCCTTGATCAATTTGAGATATGCGGAAAAAACAAAATGGCCGCCAAAATGCTGAATTTTTGTACCGGTATAGAAATACAAAATGGATGTTTGTTTTAGTAATTGATTATTAGTTGTGCATATTTTTAGAATACCATTACTTGAGACAAGTCTGTTCGTGTTGTATCATAACAGATCACATGTTAATTTGCATATTTACAATTAATCACAATGTTAGTTTCACTTCTAGACCCTGTGACTTTATCTTAGTCCAAATAGATCAACAGCGGTTGGGTGAGCGCCCCAAGGCCTGCGATGTCAGGCAGATGTAGCCTAAACACACTAGTCTTATTTATAATTATGATTCTTACAACCATAAATTTAAACAATCTTAAAGCCAAAGTTTAGTTTTGGGAATTTTTTGTTATTTGAAAGCTTTATGCCCCAAAGTCATAACCCTGCAATAATAGATTCTGAATGTTTTTAGTTTTTTTAATTATATATATATATGTATATTATAACTATATTAACTATATTTTATATTATAGCATCCAAAGGGTTAAAAAGGCTTTAAGGTTACATGTGTTATACCTCATCTGAAAGAGCAGACTCGCTCTTTCAGATGAGGTATAGCTCATATAACCTTATTGCAGGGTTATGACTTTGGGGCATAAAGCTTTCAAATAACAAAAAAATCCCCAAAACTAAACTTGGGCTTTAAAACTGGCACAGTCTTATTTCAAATTTGAGCAATATAAAGTATGCACAAAAACAAAATGGCCACCATAAAATATGCTATTTTTTATGATGATGACTCGTAATGAATGGTAGGGTTTCATATAATAGGGTTTATGTTCTTTAGTAAAAGAATCCTAAATGTGTATTTTTCTCCAAGTCCATTATCTTAGACAAGTCTGATAGTGTTTTATTATCTAAAATGACTATGCAAATGCTAATTTGCATATTATAAGATGGTACTTAATCAGCAATGATTAATTTGAAATGCGTAGCAAGAACTAAATGGCGCCAAACTTATTTTTTTTAACATGGATGGAGGTCCATGTTTTTGCACACAAAAAACTTGATTTATTATTATTTTTATTATTATCATCATCATCATCATCATCATCATCATCATCATCATCATTATTATTATTATTATTATTATTATTATTATTATTATTATTATTATTATTTTATTATTATTATTATTATTATTATTATTATTATTATTATTATTAGGGTCAGGGCCCATAGAAATGTGAGCCCAAACATGTTGCCCCCAAAGACATAAAATCGATTGGTGTATTGCACAGTTGACATAATAGGATAATTACATTCAATTGACTAAATACCAAAGATAATGATGTAGACCAGCAGCAGGTGGTAAAAATGTAATTCATAGATACCTAATAGAAGTAAAAGAAATCACGGAGAAGGGTTTTTGTTTTGTAGAAATAAAAAAAAGATTGTAGATTTAAAATAAGATACAAGTGTACAATTTGAATATATGTGACAAAACAACTTTCCATATGGAGCAAAACATTTTGGTGTATTATAATAAGCGATAATGATGCAATAATTTAAGAATAATACTTAATAGAAATAATAACACTTAATAGAAATAATAATAATTAATAGAAATGATAATACTTAATAGAAATAATAATACTTAATATATGATCCATGATTCCCCTCCTGAAATCAAAGATCCGAATTAGGATCCTGAGAGCTCAGGACCATCTCTGTACAGAGTGACTGATCAGCAAATGGGTAGATTTTATCTTTAACATCCAGCTCCCTCATGAACGAAATGGTTTCCTCCATGCAGTGCATATCGACGACAGGGTCAAGTGACCCTTTCTCGAACAGACAATGCTGATATTTTACTAGTCTGGCTTACAGACTCTTTTTGAGCACATCGTATTCTCAGGAAATTACTGTTATCAGTGAACTGCCTTGAATTTAGACAAGTGTGTTGATGATATAAGGGCCCGACATATCGCAGGCCCTGGGTGCTCACCCGGCCGCAATTCATCTGTTTAGAGGAAGGAAAAGTTGCAGGGTCTGGAAGTGAAATTAACATTGTGATTAATTGTAAATATGCAAATTAACATGTGATCTGTGATGATACAACACTAACAGACTTGTTTCAAGTAATGGACATTTAAAAATATACACAACTAGCAGTCCATTACTAAAACAATTTTTTCACAAAAATTTAGGCATTTTGAAAGCCATTTTGTTTTTCTTCATATCTCAAATTGCTCACTTAGGCTGACAGAGTGAACCCATCCTATCCAAAGCAATTACTTTTATCAGCCAATTGCCTTGAATTAGGACTAGTGTGTTGGTTGAGGGTACATGGTCCCGACATCACAGGCCCTGGGTGCTCACCCAGCCGCAGTGCGTCTATTTGTAGGAATTCCTACAAATAGACGCACTGGGGCTGGGTGAGCACCCAGGGCGCTGTGATGTCGGGACCATGTACCTCAACCAACACACTAGTCCTAATTCAAGGCAATTGGCTGATAAAAGTAATTGCTTTGATAGGATGGGTTCACTCTGTCAGCCTAAGTGAGCAATTTGAGATATGAAGAAAAACAAAATGCTTTCAAAATGCCTAAATTTTTGTGAAAAAATTGTTTTAGTAATGGACTGCTAGTTGTGTATATTTTAAATGTCCATTACTTGAAAACAAGTCTGTTAGCGTGTTGTATCATCACAGATCACATGTTAATTTGCATATTTACAATTAATCACAATGTTAATTTCACTTCCAGACCCTGCAACTTTTCCTTCCTCTAAACAGATGAATTGCGGCCGGTGAGCACCCCAGGCTGCGATATGTCGGGCCCTTATATCATCAACACACTTGTCTAAATTCAAGGCAGTTCACTGATAACAGTAATTTCCTGAGAATACGATGTGCTCAAAAAGAGTCTGTAGCCAGACTAGTAAAATATCAGCATTGTCTGTTCGAGAAGGGTCACTTGACCTGTCGTCGATATGCACTGCATGGAGGAAACCATTTCGTTCATGAGGGAGCTGGATGTTAAAGATAAAATCTACCCATTTGCTGATCAGTCATCTGTACAGAGATGGTCCTGAGCTCTCAGGATCCTAATTCGGATCTTTGTTTCAGGAGGGGAATCATGGACATATATTAAGTATTAATTATTTCTATTAAGTATTATCATTTTATTAATTATTATTATTTCTATTAAGTGTTATTATTTCTATTAAGTATTATTCTTAAATTATTGCATCATTATCGCTTATTATAATACACCAAAAGTTTTGCTCCATATGGAAAGTTGTTTTGTCACATATATTCAAATTGTACACTTGTATCTTATTTTAAATCTACAATTTTTTTTTTTATTTCTACAAAACAAAAACCTTCTCCGTGATTTCTTTACTTCTATTAGGTATCTATGAATTACATTTTTACACCTGCTGCTGGTCTACATCATTATCTTTGGTATTTATTTCAATTGAATTTAATTATCCTATATGTCAACTGTGCAATACACCAATTGATTTTATGTCTTTGGGGCAACATGTTTGGCTCACATTTCTATGGGCCCTGACCCAATATAATAATAATAATAATAATAATAATAATATAATAATAATAACAATAATAATAATAATAATAATAATAATAATAATAATAATAATAATAATAATAATGATGATGATGATGATGATGATGATGATGATGATGATGAAATAATAAAATAATAATAAATCAAGTTTTTTGTGTGCAAAAACATGACCTCCATGCCTTAAAAAAAAATAAGTTTGGCGCCATTTAGTTCTTGCTACGCATTTCAAATTAATCATTGCTGATTAAGTACCATCTTATAATATGCAAATTAGCATTTGCATAGTCATTTTAGATAATAAAACACTATCAGACTTGTCTAATAATGGACTTGGAGAAAATATCACATTTAGGATTCTTTTACTAAAGAACATAAACCCTATTATATGAAACCCTACCATTCATTACGAGTCATCATCATAAAAAATAGCATATTTATGGTGGCATTTTGTTTTTGTGCATACTTATATTGCTCAAATTTGAAATAAGACTGTGCAGTTTTTAAAGCCCAAGTTTAGTTTTGGGATTTTTTTGTTATTTGAAAGCTTTATGCCCAAAGTCATAACCTGCAATAAGGTTATATGAGCTAATACCTCATCTGAAAGAGCGAGTCTGCTCTTTCAGATGAGGTATAACACATGTAACCTTAAAGCCTTTTTAACCCTTTGGATGCTATAATATAAAATATAGTTAATATAGTTATAATATACATAATATATATATAATTAAAAAACTAAAAACATTCAGAATCTATTATTGCAGGGTTATGACTTTGGGGCATAAAGCTTTCAAATAACAAAAATTCCCAAAACTAAACTTGGCTTTAAGATTGTTTAAATTTATGGTTGTAAGAATCATAAATTATAAATAAGACTAGTGTGTTTAGGCTACATCTGCCTGACATCGCAGGCCTTGGGCGCTCACACCAACCGCTGTTGATCTATTTGGACCTAAGATAAAGTCACAGGGTCTAGAAGTGAAACTAACATTGTGATTAATTGTAAAATATGCAAATTAACATGTGATCTGTTATGATACAACACGAACAGACTTGTCTCAAGTAATGGTTATTCTAAAAAATATGCACAACTAATAATCAATTACTAAAAACAAACATCCATTTGTATTTCTATACCGTAAAAAATTCAGCATTTTGCGGCCATTTTGTTTTTTCCGCATATCTCAAATTGATCAAGGCTGACAGAGTGAGCCCATCCTATTCTAAAAGAAATTACTGTTATCAGCCAACCACCTTGAACTAAGAGTAGTGTGTTGTGTGTGGTATATGGCCCAACATCACAGGCTCAGGCTGCTACTCGCGCGCAATGCGTCTATTTGGAGGAAGGAAAATCGCAAGGTCTGGAACTGAGACTTAAATAGTGATTTATTTGAAATATGCCACTTCTAACATGACAGTTTTAAGATTATTCAAATTGGTGCAGAATCATAATTATAAGTAAGATTAGTGTGTTGAGACCACATGTGCCAGACATCGCAGGTCATGGGGTGCTCAACTAGCTGCTGTGCGTCTATTTGGAGGAAGGTAAAGTCACAGGGTCTGGATCTGAGACTAAAATAGTGATTTCTCGAAATATGCAAATTAACATGTCATCTGTAATAAATTAATGCTTCAGTCTTGTTTCGGGTGATATACTGCTAAAAATATACACAACTGGTAGTCCTTTACTAAAACAAAAATTCGCTTTATACTTTTCTATACAAAAATCGGGCATTTTTGGCGCCATTTTGTTTTTTTTTTCCGAATATCTCAATTTGCTCAAGGCTGACAGAGTGTCAGTTTTAAGATTGTTCACTTGATGGTCTCAGGAATCATAATCTGGAAAGAAAAAAACTATAGACCCTAAAACAAGGTCCAGCCCAAAATCTGGATTTGGCTACCGACTAGCGGTTCCAATGAGTGATATTCACAGCCATTGTCTATGGTATTGTGTAGGGACTAGGGCACACACTCTCACACACATTACAGATTCTTTATTTTGTACGAGGGTCGGGCTTGAGCAAAGTCCAAACCATAACTTAGAAAATAAGCCATGAATTCCATAAAACTGATTTATGATACGTAGTAGGTCCATGATGATACCTTATTCAAACCACTTCCAACAAACCCATTCACTATTGTGGCAGAATAAATTTGCTGTTCATCTCTGTATTATCAACTTAATGATAGATAAGATCAAATAGTGCTTGATCTGATATTTTAAATGACTCAGAAAAAGAGTGACCTACAGATATTTAGATCAAGCATTTGATCTTAAATACAGAGATGAACAGCAAATTATTCTGCATCTTAAATTCTCTCTGCATTAATTAATACTATTCACCTATTCACTACAACTCATATTCAATTTCATCAAAAAAAAATGTGAGTCATTAAAGATCAAACTTGACAGGTATATGTTAGGGCTCAAAACTAATGTCAGTCACCCTCGTACTTCCCCCCCCCCGCGGTAGATTTTGAAGGTGTATCTGTATTACCACTTTCAGGCCTACACATCTGCACCAGCCTTCCTACACACACAAGAAGTGGAATGTACTTAACAGAATGAGATGTATCCTTAAAATCCAGTGTTATTGTAATCGCCATATTGCTTCCATCTTTCTTTCAGAAAAATACGATGGCAACTGACCAGGCACAAATCGCAATACAGAAGCGCCCCCTACGCACAGCTTGCTACCAGTTTATGTCCAGGCACCGGTCCCCTGGGCCCGGGATTAGGCCCGGGTATAATGGCAAGGTTGGCCGCGTGACGGGCTGGATCCAGATTACCTGTGAACATCATAGCTATAGTCGGAGGCATTCTGGAGATTTTTGTCGGGTCAGCTTTCTCGCTTTTAGGGTGCGGAATCTGGTCCGGATTTTTGGTGAGTGTGGAAAGATGAGAAAAGACAGGGGCGTCGATTCATTGTCTCAGATTAGGGGGCCAAAAGTAAAAAAAAAGTTTAATAAATTTCGACGCGCTCCGCGCGCCAATTGCAGTACAGAATTTTTGCACACCAAAAGCGCCGAAAATAAACAAAAAATTGTGTGTTTTGTTTGTTTTTATTGTTTAAGTATTAAGTTGATGATTTTGTCGTATCTTGCACAGCTTTGAGATGTATCCTTGCATTACGTTTTATGCATTTTTCAAGACAGTTGCCAAATTATTGGGGGAAGATCGATATGTTTTTGCCCCCGCCCCCCCATTTTCATTGGGCTGGCGACCGCCCCTTGCCATCCCAGCATCGACGCTCCTGAGAAAAAGGTTCAACCAAGACGTTGGGTAGGGGCCCCGAAACCACTGTGCTTTACAAAGTGGCACCAAAGTGCCGGGTTATCTTCACAAGATAATTATAACCGGTGTGATGGTCTAGTGGACAGAGCGTCAGCGCTCACGTGCGGAAGGTCGGGGTTCGAGACCCGGCCGGGTGCCTGCAAACACATTTTAAAAAAAAAATGGTAGCCTTCTGCTTTCTAGCCAGGCGCTCGGCATTCTAGAACAGAGAAGGGTAATAATAACATTTCTGGTATGCAGGGCCGCTGGTAGAGGCAGTCTATGTGACTGAAGTGGGCTACCCTGGTGAATAAGACGGTGGTATTGTATTATTATTATTATGTAATTATTATTATTGTTTGTTGTTATGTATTTTTAATATATTGGTCAAAACCTAGGCGCTGTAACTTTTTTTGATTCATTTGTTAAATCATAGATTGAGTAAATCTGGCGTTGAAAGCAGAAAAGTGGTGCAAATTTCGCTTTGCTGCCAAGGGCGGAACTCCATATAGCTCTGCGGGGGGGGGGGGTGCACTGCAAAACCCAGTTGGCACCCGCGCCCCCCCCGCAG
>JZLH01S0513628.1:15140-31904 GCA_001188425.1 Eucidaris tribuloides
CACGGCAGGGTTACCTTTGTTCCTTCGGTCGGTCTATGTTTTTCTTAGCAGATTATGATTCCTGAGCCATCAAGATGAAACATCTTAAAACTGACACTACTGTCAGCCTTGAGCAATTTGAGATATTCAAAAAATAACAAAATGGCCGCCAAAATGCCCATTTTTTTTAATACAAAAATAAAAGCGAATTTTTGTTTTAGTAAGACTACCAGTTGTGTATATTTTTAGCAGTACATCACCCTAGACAAGAGGGAGGCATTGTTTTATCATAGATGACATGTTAATTTGCATATTTCCAATAAATTGCCATGTTAGTCTCATTTCCAGACCCTGTGATTTTTTTCCCCTTCGGGGAAAAAAATCACAGGGTCTGGAAATGAGACTAACATGGCAATTTATTGGAAATATGCAAATTAACATGTCATCTATGATAAAACAATGCCTCCCCTCTTGTCTAGGGTGATGTACTGCTAAAAATATACACAACTGGTAGTCCTTACTAAAACAAAAATTCGCTTTTATATTTTTGTATTAAAAAAATGGGCATTTTGGCGGCCATTTTGTTATTTTTTGAATATCTCAAATTGCTCAAGGCTGACAGAGTGTCAGTTTTAAGATTGTTCATCTTGATGGTCTCAGGAATCATAATCTGCTAAGAAAAAAACTATAGACCCCAAAACAAGGTTAACCCCCTTGGCTGCTGGACTACGCTGGTATCCAAGCTTTTCGTCTAGGTCCCGGGTGGATAAATGTTTGATTAATATTGATAAGGATTTACCTTGGACACTTGCTAGTCTTGACCCATTGCCTTTGTTTAAAACAAAAATCGCAATCGCAAATTCTTGTGTATGGCTGAACATGGAAACACGTGCTTGCATCTTACCCTACACCATTAATTGAGGCAAGCAAGTGGCCGATGAATGAACATTAGGAAAGCATTCATCTACAGTGGGCCTAGACGAGAAGCTTGCATACCAGAGCTTCCAATGTGTGATATTCACAGCCACTGTCTATGGCTTTTGTGAGGTGGCCAGGCACACACTCTCACACATCATTTAATTTCTGTACAGTTTTAATTTTGTACAGGCGGTTGGGAATTGAGTAAAATCTGAACATTAATTTATGTTTTATAATTTATAAATCTTTATAACTCTGATTTATGATATTCCTCTCAAACCACTTCCAACAACTTTTCACTGTTCACCGTTCAGCTATAACCCATATTTAACTTCACTATTTTCTGAGCTTAGTTTTTGAATTCTGAATTTGATAACTTTTATTCTAAACACGTGGTTTGGAACGTGACGATACTTTCGGTCGCCACTGTATGTGAAAGTTACATACATTAAAATGCCAAGACAATCAATCGTCGTAAAGTAGAAATACACAATTTTGCTTTAGAATTAACTGCTGCAAGAAATGGTAGTTTTCGGCAGAAATTGATCTTGTTGTATACGTGGTCTACTTGAGATGCTCACGCTCCTATTGTCGGTTTCGTCCGTCCCATACTAATGACGAAATAACGAAAATAAATGTCCCTTCTTTAGAATCAAAATAATGCGCGGCACGGCACGTCAGTGTAAGATTTTATATACATGTACTAGGCTTCACACGCGTAAATAAGTGAAACGTCCAGAAATGTGTATTCGACCCAACCCAAAGAATAAGAAATGTTAATTTGAATGGACGGCCGCCAAGAAGGGGTGGATTTGATTAAGTATTAAATGATATTTTCTGATAGGGGTTGAGTGGATCTTCATTGCTGTTACAATGAAAGAAATTAATCGAATTTGTTAGAAACTGTATAACGTGCTCATGAATACGACTTTGAAATTCAAGTACACAGGCGCAAATTGCCGTGAAAATGCTAATGGAATTTGTTTACGGGGTATTCCCTTGAGAAAACGCTGGTCAACAGTACATTTCCTGAAGATCATCATTTCAGGAATAATTGTTCTATGATAGAATGTTGGTTCCAATCATCTCTAATTAATCTCTGATTTTTAACGAATTTTCAAAGTTGATGCTTTTAACATCATTCCCTATGGAGCTTTAATTAGCTGTGTGAAACCACTAGAGTACTTTCTGCGAATGCGTCAAAACGAGTACACGTCACTGTGGAATTGTATTTTTCACAGAGGGTTATTGATTTGATTTAATCGTTTTGGAAAAAAATTCACAGTTAATTAATGAAGGAAAGGTTTGCAGAGAGAATTAGGATGCAGAATAAATTTGCTGTTCATCTCTGTGTTATCAAATCAAATTAATGATAAATAAGATCAAATGCTTGATCTGTTATTTTTTTGATGACTCAGAAAAAGATTGACCCAACGGGATTCGAACCTGAAACCTACTGATATCCGGTGAGCGGCACAACCACCAGGCCATGCTGGATAACGGCAATGCCACGGTTCACTTGGTTACAAATACCCGAGAATCACTCCTTGCGTCTGAGCTCATTTATAGTAATAAGACTTTTTTTAATGACTCAGAAAAAGATTGACCCAACGGTTCGAATCCCGTTGGGTCAATCTTTTTCTGAGTCATTAAAAAATAAACAGAACACTTTGTATGTGTGTGTATATGTGTGTGAGTGTGGGAGTTTGTGTGTGTATGTGTGTGAGAATGTGTGTGAGAATGTGTGTGTGTGTGTGTGGGTGGGTGGGTGGGTGGGTGTATGTGTATGTGAGTTTGTGTATATGTTTGTGTGTTTTGTGTGGTGTGAGGTGCGTGTGGACGTGTACGTGCTTGTGGGGGGTATGCATATATGTGTCTTTCATTGGGTGTTGGTGGGTGCATACTGTATTTAGATTTGTTGTATGTATATGAATCTTGCATGTTTTCATGTTAGTGCAATAGTTTTTGATACTTGATACTAGGGGTGACTTACTGTTAAGCTGTTATGACTGTCTGCGTAAGTGCATTTGTGTTTATCTGTGCTTGTGTGAGTATTTTTTTTTTACACTTTAACTTTGTTTGTGTGTGTATATATAGGTGTGTGAGTGTGAGAGTTGTGTGTGTATGAGTGTGAGAATGTGTGTGTGTTTGCGTGTGTGTGTGTTTGTGTGTGTGCCTTTGTGTGTGTGTGTGTGTGTGTGTGTGTGTGCGTGCACGCACTGCATTTAAATTGCGCAAATATTTTGTACATGTATTGTATTGATTTTGATATTGATATTTTAATTTGTCTGATATTGATTTATTAATGTTGTACATACCGTGTTATTTCTCTCATTGTGACACTACCAGATCGGATGTCAGGACCTTTGGTTTCGGTAATTAAGTTTGCTTTCTGTGTATCCAGGCAGTTTGGTAGCGTCTCAATGAGGTAAATTACGTGGTATATACCATACTGTACTTTCAATACTGTATCATCATGTTTATTCAAAATTTGTAATATTATGCCGAATAAATAAATAAATAAAAATAAATAAACAAGCATTTGATCTTATTTATCATTAATTTGATAACACGGAGATGAACAGCAAATTTATTCTGCAATTCACAGTTAGTTTTTATATTGTATATATATCCAACACGTAGCTATAGAGGTTGAACAAAGCAAAGAACGCATCTTCCCTGCTGCTGCCGAAGAAGGAGAAAAAACAAACAAACAACCATCTAACCTTTGTCACTGCGGGCCTACGGATGAAATGATCTCCGACATATCGATATTAACAAAACGTGGTTTTCTAGCGTAAGGCTATAAGATTCAACATACCTTGTGAAGAAGAGCTTGTTATTTTGGTGTCTGACGAGTTACAGGATTCCTCTGTGGTGTTACGTCCCTTCCTGGATTGTAACACGGATTCATATGTTAACGTCAAGGATACAACTTCCTAATGCATATCAATATCATGACGTCTTCTTCGTAGAGGTCAGTGATACAAACACGGAATAGCGGACGGAGTGCGCATCGTACGTTCTGCGTAACCCAGGTCGGAGCCATGGGGAAGGGGGGGGGGGTCAGGGGAGCGGCCGCTCCCTATAGTTTTCAAAGTAATGGATATTACGAGTATTTAGTGTTTTTAGAATATTTCGCACCCGTAAAATTTTCACTGACCGACATTTGTCTGATGAGGGGGGGGGGGGATGGGCAGGGGAGCGGTTGCTCCCTATTGTTTTCAAAGTAATGAACTTTACGGAGATTTCAGAGTTTTCCGAAAATTTCGCCGCCTAAAATTTTCACTGACTGAGTGACTTTTCGGCTGCCGTGAAATTTTTTTGGCCGCAAAAATTATCCGTCTATACCCCCTTCTTCCCACTGAGAGACTTTTCGGCTGCTTATTTGGCCGCGGACTTAATTGGCCATGAAAAAAAAAAATGGCCCCCAGCGACTTTTCAGCAGCTTGTTCGCGAAGTTGGTCATGAAAATTTTCCCGCGACGGAATTCGCCCTCCTAAGATTTTACCCTATGGCGCCGCCCTGAGTAAACCGACTTACGGATGTGGAATGGGTTGGTGGTAACACTGCAGAATATAGACCAAAGCAATTGTCAGTTTTCGTTTTATATCTTATGAAAGTGTGATAATTATTACCAGATGCCTTATATGTACATGCATGGAGTAATTTGGAGAACTAAAGTTAATCAAGTCGTGTATCAAATCTGAATTATCATGCGTTTTATACAAATACCTGTATGATAATGAATGCATAAGTTTGTAGCATCCGAATGTTGCTCGTTTTTATTTTCCCCAAATTTAGTCTTACACATGTATATAGGCAATTTGTGTTTATATGACTACTGGTATGGTTTCAGATGTACTTGCAGTTGACTTGTTCTGAAGTTAATGGAGAGCAGGGCTACAAAAGTAATTCAACGTTCTTTCACACAACATGGCTGAAAACGGACGGTGTTAAGGTAGCGGTATCCTAATTAATATATGCATGGCCTGTTTACTACGCGAAGCAGCGGTCCCTGCAGCTGAAGTGCCGCCAAAACTCTGATTTGATGCTTGATTATGCCATTCATGTGTCTTGTTGTGCCTTCTTGATGTCAGTTTAGTTAAATCCAATGTCTGTAGATTTAGTAAGTGAGATTTGAGGTACTTTTGGCAGTTTTCAGCATTTGGAGGATGAATTTTGATGACCTCATTTGCATAGGGCTTTCATGGCTGTGTGCTTTGGTGGGGCAAAGGTTATCAGGACTGTTCTACTTCAAAGGAGGGTAGCGAAAAAGTTTATTGGCAAACATGGTGTAAATTGAAAATAAGATGAAATGATTTGTATTGGTACACAACATATTACAGAAACAAGGTCTGGCGTAATCTCAAATTTGTCGAAAAACTGGGCCGAAGTCGATAAAAATAACACATATCTCTATGGGCAATAAATAGGATTACCGCTACCTTAAGTTAATTGAATGATGATAATTTATTTGATAGAGCCGCGTCTTATTGTTGACTTCTGTTGAGTATCTTCTCACAATGCGTCTGCACATTCAAACGGTCCTTTATACCACTGTCACTATCTTAACCTAAACATTCTTTGTAAAGTAAGTGCCTTAACGTTTCGGAGTCTTCCTATCTACTGTTGTGTTATGTTCGACTCTATTACAGTTTTACTTATGTCAGTTTATGACGAAACGAAGTTCATTTCTATTCGCACGGTCGTCACCTTTAGCAAATATTTGTCACGAATGAAGCATGGGCTCATAAAGTGGCAACGATCCAATGGAATCGAATTATGGATGTGATGTATGTGGCGTTGTTTTTCAAGATCAGACTTTGGAATCAATTTTCCATCTTTTCCATCATTTCATCAGGTTCACCAGGTTCTTTTTTATGCAATATTTGCATGTTTTATGAATGTGTACATAGGAGGGGGTATCTGTGTGTATGTGTGTGTGTATATGTATATCGGTCTGCCTGTTTGTGTATATGTGTGCGTGCATGTGTGCGTGCATGTGTGAGTGAGTGAGTGCGTGTTTGTGCAGGGAGGTCCCTGGTTTGTGTGTGTCTCTGTGTGTCTGTGTGTCGGGAGTACTAAATATATTCTAAAGCTTTGATTTGAATTTTGAATAATTACATTTAAATTTAGGGCACTTCTTCAACTAAGGTCCCAGTAACCTTTCTGTTGTGTCCCTACACTTCCATTATTTGTATATATAGTCTTAGTATATGTAACTCCATTTTGTTGTTTTTTGTATAATTATTTTGAATTTTGATTACTACTTTTGTTATGTGTTGTTTTTACGGAAAGTGATAAATAAATTGAACTTTGAACTTTGATCTTTTCCCACCTTTATCAGTAACGACAGACAGTTTTACATACTCTTGAAACAAGCTGGATACAAATAACCATATGAAAGGTCAGTTAGACACAACAAAGTGTTTTAAGGCAAGGCCGCTATACACCGCACGATGCGACGATCAGCGACAGGGGAAGATCGTTTTATCTTGCGATTTACGACGCGACAAGATGGTTTTTAGCAAAGACTGAACATGTTCGGTCTTTCACGACGGGCTGTCCGCGACGGGACCGTTTCATCGTGAACCGTCGCGTCTTGCGGTGTATAGCGGCCCATCGTCATTACGAAATTGTTTTTTTTTTTTGTTAGTTTGAAAGAGTGAACAGTTTGATTTTATTTTTAGCATTTTTCAATAATTCAGCAATTCAAAAGCGATAATCATTGTTCACAAGTTTAAACAAAATAATCATATTATTCTGAGAATGTCAACAATAATATAAAACAAACATTTTAATCTAATAATAAATGCACTTGATACCTTATACATGTATAGATAAACGTTATTCATCTTACTTGTTTCATTTCCAACAAAATATGTCAAGTTAGATGTACTATGCGTATAAAAAAGGGACAGTTTTGAAAAGTCTATCAAAATTTTGTTTCAAATTATGATGTCTATATTTTGATGTTAATAGATGCTCTGAAGTTTATCTTTCAAATGCCATTAAAAAAATAAGTTTCGTTCATGCTTGAGCGAACAAGGAACGTTTTTGTCGGGGGTTGAAAAAACGGCTTGCGCCAAAATGACAGAAAATGAGAAATATGATCGTCAGACTTCTTGCTAATCAGCAAACTTCCTCTTAACCTTTTCATTATCTTTGCAAATATTTTCGAATTATGCTTTCAAAATTCATTTACAAAGCACCGGTGAACTGAGGTCTTGCCATGTTGGTGTCATGTACCTTGTGGCAAGGGGACATTGATTCCTTGAACATGTTAAATTGTGTGCTTGAAAGGACAATATTAATTCTAACAGGAAAAGATCCATGTCTTTCAAAGGCACCATAACATTTGTTGCACACAATGAAAGGATTTGAATAAACTACAAGCTCTCCCCATTAATAATGCAAATCCCCTTACTTGGGTTGACAAAAAAGTGTTTGTTTGTTTTAAGTATGATGGAATATTCAATGCTAAAAGATAACATATTAAAAAAAACAATTCAAGGAAATTAATAGCCTTGTAAATGAATTTTGAAAGCATAATTCGAAAATAATGGCAACGATAATGAAAAGGTTAAGAGGAAGTCTGATGATTAGCAAGAAGTCTGATGATCATATTTCTCATTTTCTGCCATTTTGGCGCAAGCCTTTTTTTTGAACCCCCGACAAAAACGTTCCGTGTTCACTCAAGCATGAACGAAACTTATTTTTTTTTTTAACGGCATTTGAAAGATAAGACTTCAGAGCATCTATTAGCATCAAAATATAGACATTATGATTTGAAACAAAATTTTGATCGACTTTTCAAAACTGTCCCTTTTTTTGATACGCACTGTTTACATGTGTACATTAGTTTATGTCAATTAATTAATATAATCATATAATTGACCACATTACGATTGATCAAATCATGATAGTCCTCAAAATAATTACACCGCCTTTCTGTGCGGTTCTGCCTTAATTATACAATTTTGTTGCTCTCATTCTAACCCTGGAACATAAAAGTAACGTCAGAGTTTACCATATTCTCTGGGTAAAAAGGCATTAGAAATTTCTGCTACAAGTTGTGGAATATATTCATCTTGGTTTACAGGGGCGGCGATCCTGCATGGGTAGCAGTCGCCACCCCAATAAAAATATGGGGAGGGGGCAAACATATCGATTTGCCCCCCCCCCCCAATAATTTTGACAACTTGAAAAAAATCATAAAACTTAGTACAATGATACGTTAAAAATCAGTGCAAGACACTGCAAAACCATTAAAACTAACCTAAAAATATTACTAAACATCATCATTTTCAATTTTAAACATTTTTCTTACTTTTGCCCCCCCCCCCCCATCCGAAAAATGGATCGACACCCTTGCTGGTTTATGTAAAGCGTAAAGTACAGTCACTTGAAACATTTAAAAACGCATTCAAATATTTTCATTCAAGACTACACTGGCAGAGTAACTCGCATTTAATGTGTGGGTGTAATATATATTTCATACTGATTGTACAGGCACAACTAATGCAGTTATATATTAAAATGAAATAGTAATATAATATTCACATAAAATATGAAAATGAATGCATACATAGTGTATTTGTATCACGGTAAAAGCATGGGTGTATTAGAAAAGGAGAAAGCTAACTGGTACATAAACTGAAATTAATATACACACGAATGCCAATAGGCTACTACATGCAAATATTAATTACAGGTTTTAGCACTATTTCAATACATTATTGCTTGATACTCACTCAACAGATACACGTACATTATGAGTAGTCATTATTTCATAGTTCATAGATATATTTTATGTTTATCTTCCATTGCATTAAACAATCAGAACTACGCTCGAAAAAAAGTCTATGCATAGATGTAGTGCAACTACCGGACTTTTATATCATACGGGGTGGTTAAATGAATAATTTTACTACACTTATTTTCATTAGCCACTTTTTCGTATCGGATGAGGGAAATTTTATATCTTACAGCAGAAATCGATCAATAAAATTTCAACATTTCAGATAACATTTCTCTCTTGAATAAGTTAAAATAAACCCTAAAAACAAAAACATATAATGTAGGCGTGTCTCTATAGTGTAGCTGAAGTATAAACGAACATGTCAAATAAATTTAATTTTAGAATACACCTAATTATTTGGATTTGTTTAATGCTCAAAAAACATTATCGAATATTTTTTTTCTCGCTCTTTTTCCATTCTCCTGACGACGGCCAGAGCATTCTGACCGGCACGTGGAGTTTTTCAACGTACATAATTTATGGTTATATTGCAAACCTTTGATTGAATTACTACTTCACTATGCAAACATTTTAATCTTATAATAACAATTAAATAACCTCAGTATTATAAAGGTTTTGAACGAAAAACACAGAGAAGACTAGCAAATAAGTGGACTCTGCATAAGTCGACCTTCCATAAGTCGAATAATCGCCTAACTCGAAGCATTATTTCAGACCAGAATATGCAAAATTTACATATTCTAAGTCGAATTTTGCCTAAGTCGAACAGATTTCTGTGGTCCCAAGAGATTCGACTTAGGCAGAGTCACCTGTATATGAAATGGCCTCGTAATACGTACATGTATACATGAAGAGTCTGAAATTAAATATAACAGATTTAAGTTTTTTGTGGCAGTCCAGAATGGTGATTGGGTTGGCACATTAGCGGCTGCTGCACGTATGCAGGCGGCTGGTTCGGCTGGAAAGCAGCCTGACCACACACTGTATGGAAGAAAACAAAAGGAAATCCGACAGGAAAAGAAAGGTAAATGTTGGTTGGTGGATAAAGTGTTGTTTACGAAAACTAGTCTTTTACATATTATACAGAATGTCGCAGGTCAGAGACATCGAAATGATATTTCTTATAAATATTTCAGTTGATAGACTCGGTATTCGCGCACGTGCGCGTGCACACATACACACATACACACATGTACGCACGCACACACACACACACACACACACACACACACACACACACACACACACACACACACACACACACACACACACACACACACACACACACACACACACACACACACACACACACACACACACACACACACACACACGCGCGCGCGCGCGCCCACCACACACACAAGATGCATGCCACAACCCCCACCCCCTACATTAATTTAATCCGCCACTGTACATTATTATTCTGACTTAATAGTTTTTTATGTTGATGCTACCTTAGTTACTTAAAAATGATTAACTACTTCTTCTTCCTTTTTGGAGGAGGGGGGGGGGGGGTGGGGAGTACATACCGCTGGGATGTGGCTGCGAGGTCCCTGTGCCTACCATTGGAGTTCCGCTCGTATACTGGATCTGGGGAATAACAGATAAAGAGGCATACGGAATGGATTGGTAGGGGAGAATTTTAAGGTGTATGGAATGCGGGTTGATTCAAAATAAGATTAAAAGACAACGATTTTAGAACAATATTCATTATTACACTGTTAGAACAGCAGCAGCTGCTGGTACGAAACTACGTAGCATATACCTGCACTTTAAATTTTGCTAGTATTGCTCATTAAAAAATAATAAAAATCCACCTATTTACTCAATCCCTGTGATTTGTGTGAACTTACTCTAATTGTGTTTTTATGTACGTTACTTTAGTTATAATGTGTAAAAGTGTATTGTATTTTGTTCCAGTTTACTATATTTCTTTATAACTTTTCTTTTATATATCGTAGTGCTTAGAAACGCTAGTAATAAGCGCTGGTAGGGTGAGAATAACTTTGTCTGGCATGAGGCACCTTGTTGGCAGCTCAGCTTGGTGCACATCTTTGAGCAGGTTAGAACTGTATCCCAGTGACCAGGGTAATAATAAGCGCATAGAGACTGATCTCATCAGTATAAGAATGGACTATTATTATTAATTTTATTATTATTATTATTATTATTATTAGTTATTGTTGTTTCTTACTGTTCCTTAAAAAGAAGAAGCCATCTTGTCGATAGAAATTGAAAGAAGGGAACGGCAAATAAACATTATTCAGAAGCATATTCTTTAAGCAGGAAGGCGTTAACAGTAAATTGTATAGCTTGAAAACCATTGGCTTATTTCACATGAAATGCAAAGCACTTTGCGGTCTTTTAGAGACTTTCTGTCAACGTTTATATACCAATATCAAATTAGCTGATGTTGTATTTTTGATGAAGGAATGGTACATGCCATCTTACCACAGTTTGTTGGGCGGGGAATGAGGTTACTTGGCAGCAAACTCCTCTACAGCAGAAGGCCGACGCTACGATGGCGGACACCATTTCCATCAGCGCAATTAAAGCCAGAATCACCAGCATCGCAGTGCGTATACCCTTTATGAAACAATGACATAAAAGCAATGCTAATATTAGCATATTAGACGTTACACTCATCTGCCCCTGTTTACCTACAACACACCCGAAATATCTACACCCTTCCAGGAACTCTCCGTTCCTCAAACTCACAAATTCTACAGGTACCTGGAGTCAAACGTAATTGGGGGAGCGTTCTTTCTCACACACAGGCCCTACGTTAATATAATAACAATAATCTCCCTACCTCATTACGTCAAGCAAAATCAGTATTCAAATCTAACCCGAGAACTTATAGCTCTTTAATTTAGCATGACACCTTTTCTTTTTCACAACACAACTTATCCGTAAATTGCATTTATGTTTGTGTTTTTATTGCTTTTCTTTGTATACATGTTGTTTCTATATTTTTGTAGTCCCCCCTTTTTGTCTAGTAACTATGTAATGCGCCATGAGCATCTTTTATTGGCGGAATGTGCGCTATACAAGAATTCACTATTATTATCCTTATTATTATTAACTATAGCAGACAAGTTTTACGAGGTTTTATCATCTTTGTTGTCTAAAAGTCATGTTTGAGGAAGGGATGGAGGTATAGCCACCGAACAATGAAGATTTCCTTTCGTTTTAGGAAGGTCCATACGTTTGCATGTTTGGCGAATGTGCTTAAAACGTTCGATAATCGTTTAAAAAACGTTCTTCTAAAGACGTTTTGAAATATACGGTTATTTGTGTCTCATTCGTTATAGCTAGACAACTTCAAATAAATCAATGAATTGGGATTTCATTTTAATCTACCGAGTGTCCCAGAAAAAATGATACACTTTTAAACTGGCCTCCAAATAAATATTATTTCAAATTTTTGAAAAAGCTAATAATCTCTTCTTTCATATGACACCAAAGAGTCTGAAATTATTTTATGCTTGAGTGAGCACTGCCCACTTTTGTAAAGGACCTGAAAGTTAGGTTGCGCAAGAACTTTGCAAAGGAACTGGCTTTCATTGTTACAAGACAGATTTCATTTTCTTTACTTGTGATTTTGTGTGGAGTTAGTGGTTTGGGATATGTAAATTAAATTTGACTGAAAGCATGATCCGTTGGCCGGCGTCAGGGTAGTGGGGGTGTCGTGGCAGGGTGGTTGGGTCGGGTTGGTGAGGTGGTTGGGGTGTGGGGTGTGGGGTGGCGGGGGTGTGGGGTGGTTGGTTAAGGTACCCTAAAACTCACACACCCCCTCACTCCAAGGAGTATCCTGGGTGGTGGGTGTCGTGTTATGTCTTTAAACCCACACCTACCATCCCACGCACCCGATACCCGTACACCCAACTCCGCCCTCCCCATACCCGCTAACACTCAACGCAACCCCTGACCCTACGGCTCCACTTGCGCTTCCCCATATACACACAAAATCAAAGAGATTGCTTGAATCTGTTGTTACAGGGAATACATTCCCGCAACTCCAATTCTCCATGCCCTTTATAAAAGTGGTCGGTAACTCACTCAAGCCAAAAACAATTTGGACTTTGAGGTGTCTAATATTATGAAAGAAAGATTCAGCTTTCCATTATATAAATATTTTTCATAAAATCTGAAATATATTTATTTTGGACCTTTTTAAAAGTGTATCGTTTTTTTCTGGGATACTCGGTATAACAAGGGTAGCAAACAAGATAATAACGCATGTGAATGGCCACGTTTTATAAAGGCTTCCTGCTAGCCAAAAATAAAAACCTGTAACTGTGAACTTTATATTACAAATGTAAATGCGTAAGCATAAATTCCAAAATTACTGTATCATTAGGAGGGTAAATATGAAATTCTAAAGAGTAGAATTAGAATCGGTTTAGGATAAGACTGAATGTTACAAACTAAATTAACATTAATGAAAGAAAAGACATTCTAGATCCTCCTCCCCCAAAATAATTAGGTCCTAATATCAAGAAGCGGATCTAGAGGGGGGGGGGGGGGTGGTTGCAACCCCCCCCCCAAAAAAAAAAAAAAATCCGGCGGACCATTTTTTAAAATCTTATCTTTTTTTTAAACTTGTAATTTTATTTTATTCTCATTCATGTATTTTAGATGCCAGAGAAACGGCCATTATTCACCACACTAGTATTGGAATTTCAAACAAATTTTCCCTACGTGGAGGGGGGGACACCCCCTCCCACACCTCCCCCTCGCTCGCTCCGCCTCGCTGGACTCGCGTCGTACGCTCTCGCATACCACCCAACCCCCCCCTTTATAAAAAGGCGATCCGCCCTGCTATATTAATTTCACGTTTGAAACGTCGTAGAGCTATGTCACACTGCGCAGTCTAACGTTCCGTCTGAAAAACGATCGCGTACGTTTGCTTAAGTTTATTGCTTTTAATAGCGTTTTCAACTGGATTACAAACGTATCTAGAACGTTGACGACGGTGCTTTCCGCTCTGTTTCCAAGTATATTACATTTTCATATAATTTCTGAATAATTCACTTTCAGATGCAATAGAAGTGAGAGATGGCAAGTTTATAACTGTGAACTTTTCATTGAGTTCCCCTCCATTGCCTAAAGTGGTGTATGTCAACAATTAACATTGTCCCAAATATTGATTTCTGTGTAGCTACTTTGTACAAGCAGTTTGGATTCTATGTAGAGGATTTGTCAAAAACACAGTGTTCTGGTTTGTTTTCAACTATCTCTCCTGTACTAAGTGTCATTTTCAGAATACCGATCTGTTCACAGAAACCTAAGCAGCATATATTAAATCATGTTGTTCTGCAAGTACTCAACATCAGTAGGAAATCTTACCGCTTAACTAGCAGGCACTGCAGGCAGAATCTGCCAATATATGCAGTCATACGATTCACTCACGAACGGCCGACCATAATCAGTGATGGGCATAACGCATGCGGCGCTAGCTGCGATGATGACAGTCACATGTGGCTATAATCTGAGGGATAAAAACAGTGATAGATTAATAGCAGGGCTGACCACTCAAAATCTTCCAATTTTCGCTTACGCGGCACGCATATTTTCGCCTACGGTCACCACTTTCGCCCTAGCTCTAACACCCCACCATTTCCAACTCGAAGCCAAGTTTCCCCTACAAAAATCCACTTTTCACCGACGAAACGAAGTTTTCTCTAACAGAATAACGTAACAAAATGCAAGAAATGTATGCTTATAGAAAGTTGATGTTTTGCGGTTTCTTCGCTTAGAAGCGACAACAAGGACAATGGATTACCCAAATTACCAGACGAATATGTACGGAAATACTTTGAAATCCTATAATGAGAATTTAAACTAATTAAGGCTACATTGGGAGCTTCAAATTAAAAGATTGTCAAACTTGCTATCTGAGCAATAGAGTGTTTAATGGACAAGTTAACACCCTAGAATATAAGTTTGGAAATTTATGCTGCCACTGTGAGATATGAATGAATAAATAATTAGTACTCTAGGCGCGAGTAAAAAATAGCCAAGAGAACCCACCTCCCCCGCACAATGTGGTAAGTCTATTGCGAGGAAATGGCAAGGTAAATCCGGAAATTACGAATTTTCACTTTCTTAGCCGAAATCAATCAATTGAAATGTAATGTTTTTTCAGGACTTCATTTAGCACCTTATCAAAGACATTTGGCGCATAGAGGATTAATGTAGCTCACACTCATTTTTTAATTGTGGTAATATGTTGCCAGTATTTAAGAAAATTTTGTAAATTTTCAGAATAAAATTCAATATAGATATATTTAAAAACCCTAAAACTCCTCCTACGGAAGGCCTATTCCGCCAGTAAGGTTATATACGGTGGCTTGAAATAACATGCGGTAGGGATTTCCGTACGAGTTGCATCCATTGACATTTGAGGCAATCGTGATACGGAAAGGATGTCAAAGCTAGGTGTACAACACAGGGCGCTTTTACTGACGTTGGATGTGCAATTACCGAAAGTATCATTTCAAGATTAAAGTTATTCTAAAGCATTCTTTCAATTTTATTTAAGTACTTTAAATACATGTAAGAATAAATCAGAGTTACTTTTTTCATGGAAAGCTCGTAAAATGACTGTAAAACAAAAGGAATATGATACTACACGTCCATTGACACGTGATTTGATATATCACGTAATTAGCACCATCTTGAGAATGATTCCTTGTCAAAGTCCCATTGGCACGTTTTAAAACGCGTTTAGATTTAAAGTTTCAAGTTCAATCAATCTTTAATTCAAGCAACTTTAAAAAGACATAGCAATGAAACAAAACATACACTACAAGAATATGTAGCAAACAAACAAAACAAATTCGGTACTTTAAGGAACTTGCCAGCGTGAACCAAGAAACTGGGGCCTGTAAAAAAGGGTCACCAAAAGAAAGTGATGCGAGAATTATACTAGTTTCAATAAAATAAGATAAGATAACTATTATTTATGTACTAAGTATACATGTGAAAAACTACATGTTACAACCAAACGTACAGAAAAAAAACAAGCAAAAACACACACAACAACATCAAAACAAAAACTACCAAACATATAAAATAGACATGTCAAATTGAAATAAAATTAGGAATGAATGAAATATTGAAACTGTAGGTTTTTATGAACTATCGGAGAATTGCAAACAAAGATATTTTTTTTGTACTTTTTCTTGAATGTAGATTGTGTGCTATTCTAGTAAGGGAGTTGGTAAACTATTTCATCGTCCATAGGACTAAGACCACCGTAAGATATGGTGATTTCTGACGATTGGAATTAACTTTAAAATAAATGTAATTTGTTTGAATTTCTGGATTTAACGTATGAGTTGCGAGTTAAAATGTAAACGGATCATGAAAGAGGAGGCAAAATTATTACAAAGGAATCTAAACATAAATGTTCAAGCTCGAATCTTGTGTATATCAATATGTTTAAGAGTTAAATGAACATAAAAGGGCGCGAGAGGGTGCTCTGAAATGAGAATTGAAACATATCCGTAGGATTTAAACGTTAGTGTTTAGAAATTGATAGCAAATATGTTTAGAGAATGTGCTGTTTAGATGATTGACTCTTATTGTTTAAAACGATTGGACCCTGTTCTTGTGTGATTCGGTTAACGCTTAGCCTCTGAATGTGTTTCGAAGTTATATGAAGAATGTGTTTAAAAGGGTGTTTACTGCTAAACACTGTTAACAATTGATTAAACATCCGTCCAACCACCACCCTGTAGCCACAATATCAATCTGATATATGCGTGTCTCTTGCGAAAGCAGGTGAATGTTTTGATACATAGGAGGTTTGGCTTGACTGTTTTGGTTGAATCAGATATTTGTTTCAATCATGTTTTACAAAGTGTGAGAAAACTTACATCACACGATACTGAAAACGTTATGGTAATTTATGCTGATTTTTTTTTAATTGATGAGAAAACATAATATCACTAGGCGATAGTTTTTTATGGCAATAATGTCTTGGCCAGACCTCTCTATTTTCCAGCAGATTTTCTAAAAACATTGCAGCATCTCTGAGCGTAGAATATAATTTGAAGAGATTGATATCAAAAATACAATATAACTTAGAATTT
>JZLH01S0513628.1:52415-71680 GCA_001188425.1 Eucidaris tribuloides
CCCTTCAACCTGTGCTTCCTTTTCCTGTTTAGAATCCATCTCAATTAATGTTCCACTCAATTACACAATTAACAAAAATGTGTTAAATTTGATACCGCGGTCATGATTTCCTTCACACACATCTAATTTTAGAGTGCATGCAATTATGCTAAAATCACAACATGCGGTAAAATATGTGCAGCCACATGGTTCATCTATCTTCATCTGTCCGCTTTATTCAATAGAAAATAAGCTCACCATTTTGAGCTTAGGAAACGAGGTCATCCACTTATCTTGCTCACTATTTGAGCTCACAAAACGAGCTCCTTAATCAAGCTCGATTTTGTTAGCTCACAAAATGAGCTCATATACATACATGTACATTTAGCCAAATTAATTAAATAACCAAGCTCATGATTTTGAGCTTCAAAACGAGCTCATTAATTTGTAGCTCACTTTTCCGAGCTCACGAAATGAGCTCCTAAATTTGCTCACGAGCGAGGCTCACGATTTTGAGCTCACGAATTTAGCTCATAAACCCAGCTCACGAATTGTGCTCACAAAATGAGCTCCCCTCTTAGTGTACGAGCCGAGCTCACGATTTTGAGCTCATAAATCCGGCTCACTTTTGAGCTCACAAAATGAGCTCCTTTCTTCCTGTACGATCGAGCCGAGCTCACGATTTTGAGCTCCTTTCTGGATGAGCCGAGCTCACGGTTTTGAGCTCCTTAATTTGTTGACGAGCCGAGCTCACGGTTATGAGCTCTTTAACGTGTTGACGAGCCGTGAGCTCACGATGTTGAGCTCTTTAACTTGACGAGCCGAGCTCACGATGTTGAGCTCTTTTATTTGTTGACGAGCTGCGAGCTCACGATTTTGAGCTCTTTAACTTGACGAGCCGAGCTCACGATGTTGAGCTCTTTTTTTTGTTGACGAGCCGCGATCTCACGATTTTGAGCTCTTTAACTTGACGAGCCGAGCTCACGATGTTGAGCTCTTTTATTAATTGTTGACGAACCGCGAGCTCCCGATTTTGAGCTCCTTAATCCAGCTCACTTTTTGAGCTCACAAAATGAGCTCCTGAGCTAAATTAATTCACCTTTAAAGCTCTCTCTTCCCGGAGGTTGAGCTCACTCTTTTGAGCTCCTGAGCTCACAAATTGAAGACTCACGTTATGTAGACAGTTTGCAGCATTAAAATTTATACCATGTTTCTATTTATTTTGCCATCAATCAGAAGCCTATAGGCATCTATCTGAGCTTTTTAGAAAACATTATATAACTTTTCTTCCTACTTATTGGTGCATCAATAAACCTGAAGCACATCTTGAATCCTGGCTGAATAAGTACTGTAAACTATACTAGTGTTTCGTTTAAATACCCACCGCTGCTGCCACCATTTGTAGGCGAATTTGGGTGTTTTTTGTTTCCGAGCGGGGTCTGTTTCAAACTATTCGCGTGAGGCTCTTTGCCAAAATAGTGGCTAACACACCAGCTCTACATCTCCTTCCAACCGTACATACATTAGATAAATAACTGTCACTCAATAACAAAACTGACTGAATAGACCTATGATAATAATAAAGACGGTAAACAATACGTACCCATTAATTAGCGTTGATTGTCGGCATTATTCAACTAACATTGCAGTCTCAACAGAACCAGTGAGTGAAATACCAGGGAGTTGTTGTTAGTAGAATCCCCTGGAAATACACAAGATACAGTTTGAAGAGTCCAAAAAGCGTAGTAACACGTCTGTTTCTAAGTTAAACTATGAAGAAAGAGCTCTGACCAAAACTGGGCAATAAATGATGACAAAATGAGCGGTTAAAAACTGAGCTTACAAAATAATGAGCCACAAAATGAGCTACCTAAAATGAGCTGAACCAAGCCGGAGTGGGATAGCTCCACCTCCTGGTTGGTTAACTGACTGAAAACAAAAACTGACCCTCTCCCATTGTTTTAGCAGGCCACTTTTATATGCACCCCTGCTGGGTCCACACCACAAGCCGACGCTTTGTGCACACACCCAAACACACATACACACACACAGGAGCTGTAATACACTCCATGAATACACTGACACTCCCCCAATCACACACTGACAGTTACACAGTAATACCCCCCACACGTACACACAGTCAATACACACACCCTACGCTAACCACACATTCATGTAGGAACATTCCTCACAACACAGGGTCAGTATGACACTTGTGCGTGTTTGTGCACCAGGCACCATACACAAAATGAATATTTAGTGGAGCCGCTCCTAGCCCCAATTTTGTCACAATATCAAATATCTTGATATATTCCAATAATAACTTCCCTTTGACATCATTATAAAAAAAAACTCTAACTCAAAATGCATGCGTAATAGCGTATGTTGCAATACTTTCGGCGTGGGAGGGTATATAAAAACCATTGCAACAACAACAAATACCCACATACATTCCATACATTATTCTGATTGTGGTACACTAGCCCTGCCGGATATAAAACACGATATGTTGATGTTTCAATATCACAATCTGCATTATAACCCAGCTGTAATTTTGAGCACAATGGCAACGTGTTCAACAAGATGCGATCAGGCGTGCACCATTTAGTGACTATTTTGTACCACTGGGGAAAAAACACCCACAGTGGGAGGCTGATCCCATACATATGTACTGCCGCATTGCACTGCATGCATACACTACGTTGTCTGTTCAATTCACACAGGTGTTGATTTGAGGTAAATACGAGAACAGCAAGATCACGTCTCAGCTTATTTCAATGTAAATTACACTATTCCATTACCCACAATGGCTGAATCTAAATTTTCAGACGAAATCCAAAATTTGTTGCCAGACTGTCCGATATGTCTTGACACCATAAAGGAACCAAAGTTATTACCGACATGTGGCCATACCCTATGCAAAGAGTGCTTGGAGGAGCAGTATGTAAATAGTCGTGGACTTGGTGTACTGCAATGCCCTACTTGTCGGCGAGAAACTGTTGTGCCTCCTGATGGAGTGAGTAGTCTTCCCAACAACTACGGTCTTCAGGAAACCATAGACAAGCTCCAGGGTATATCACTAGCGCAGGCATCTGCACCGGTGGAAAATGTTTCACAATCTACGACAGGTGCTACTGCAACAGCCGGCAAATTTGTAAGTTACAAAAAACAACGGCCTTCTTCAGCATGCCCAAAATACCCCTTTTATGTGTACATAAAACCGTGTAAAATGGTAATCTTCGGGATCTTTATATTTTTAATGAAACAGTTGCATTCCATTTTTACCTGAAAATACTTGAAAATATGGTGAAATTAGGAAATTGCTTTAAACTTCTTGCCTCTCACGTTTAATTACTCAGTTGAAGGCTCCGGGTTTTCTGGTACAAATGTCCTGTTTGGCACGAATGTTATGTGAGTGAAAAGAAAAAGATCCATCCAAAAAGACACAATACACCTGTACAAATAAGCCCTTAATTATTATAAGTTATGCAAATTTAAAGGTCAAAACATTTTTTAAATCGTTTATCGCAAATAAATGTCAAATTTGCTACAAAGTTTCTGCAAAAGAAGTGGAAGAACATTTATGACATTTTTTATGTGCATGATTATAAACACAACAAAAAAAGTAACTACCCCCCTTTTCAACATACCATAACTTTTTAACAAAACAAGTTTGTGCAAAATAATTTGGCAAGAGTGTTTCTACACTCATTGACTAACTTCTGTGTGAAAATGTGATTGGTCTGTCGGGTCATGCATGAATGAGCATGCATTACGGGTGAAAATGCCACTTTTCAAAAGTCACATGAGTCATCTCTTTTTGCCAAAATAATGGTAAATAATGACATTTGTCCCTTTATTTATAAAGTGTGCTCACTCAACCATGTCATGGTTACAACCTCTTATGTTCGTACAACACGTAAAGATACATTTTGCTGAAAAAATTCGGATTTAAATTTTTGAAGTAAATTTAATGGATTTTACAATTTCAAAATCGAGAAAGGGTGGACATTTTTAAATTGCGCTCACCAAGCGTAAAATATGCAAAAAGTGTCAAAGGAGGTATGAGAGGATCAAACGATACATGATTAACATAAATAGCGATTAATCATTCACCACAAACAGAATTTGTCAAAATCCTGCATCAAACCCCCCTCCCCCCCAAATGACCCTTGTGACTTTTGAAAAGTGACTTTTTGCCTTTAATATGTGCTCACTCATGCATGACTTGACGGATCAATCACATTTTCTCACAGAATTTAGTCAATTAGTGCAGGAACATCATTGCCAAATTATTGTGCTCAACACCGTTCTTTTTTAAAGTTATAGTATTTTGAAAAAGGGGTTAGTTACTTTTTTTGTTGTGTTTATAATGTAAATTCATATAAAATTAATATATCTTTAAACGATTTTTTTACTTTTTAAATGCTGCAAATTACACGAGTGTATCCTAAGGTAAAGGGAAAAATCTGTTTAAAGAATTGTACTGTCTCTATGGAAATTTTATCTAATTAGCATGAGGTACGCATACCACAAGTTACAATATTTTAAATTAACTGTCAAAAGTTCAAAATCTTCCACAATATCCCACTTTTAGTACCTCGTTTCTTGTTTAATGGTATTCCTCTGTAACTTCTGCAAATCCTTGGTACCAAATTTGGCATATGTATTAATGTTGTATATTTTTTTTAACATTTTGTTAGTGAATTTCACATGTTTAGAGGCTAAGTTACATAATTTATTCTGGGCTTATTTGCATAGATGTAACATTTGCCCAATGGATCATGTATGTCAAGTGGGACATTTGTACTAATAAAATGCAGCGTTCACACCTTTTTCGCTCTTAACAAATCTACATTTAGGCCATTTTAGGATATCAAGAAATATATATGTATAACAATGTTTCCAGTATAAACAAATCTGAGCTACATGATTCCCCATGCTACCAGTGTCTCTGATACGGTCTAAAAATGAAGCCCTGAAAAGATTGCAGTTTAAAAACGATCATTAAGTGCTTTGAAAAAGTGAAAATTATTGAGAGACCATTCCAGTTTTCCCCCATAGACTGCTGTGTTGCAAAATTTCCTATCTGCTGAGAATTAATTAATGTGCCAATTTGTATCTGCATATATTTTACTAGTGAGAGCATAACTGTCCAAACTTTTGTGTTCTAGAGTGTTTATTTGTCCATTCAAACACTGTCAGATATGTCAGACAGCAAAGTTCGTCAATTTTTAAACGGGTCTTCCACAGTGTTATATAGCGTCTTTAAGTATACCTGAACATAAATATTCATTTATGGTTCGTGTAAATTCATTTTAGGATATCGGGAATTAAAGCAAGTGAATTTGAGTATATAAATATTGATTTTTGGTAGGTATGAATATCATGTAGTTTGAGTATTCTATGTTGGTGGGACAATGGGGTAGATACTATATTATTTGCTATGAAGTCGGAAAATCGTGTTTAGTTTACATTTGTTGCAATTACCCTGTAGTAGTGGGGGTACAAGTGAATCACATGATATGATAAGGGCTTTTTTGTCAGTATATATTTCAGTTTATATAAAATGGAGATAGCTTTTGAAACAGATCTGTAATATTTAAATGATCAATCCATGTAAAGTTAAAATTAAGATTTACGCTTAAAGGTATTCGCTAACATTTACCACAGTTAAAAAAAATCTGAGCCACATGATTCCCCATGCTACCAGTGTCTTTGATGAGGTCTAAAAATGAAGCCCTGAAAAAATTGCGTTTTAAAATTATTTAGTGCTTTTAAAAAGTGAAAATCGTAAGTTGACCAGATTCACTTGCCCATTTAGACTTACTGTGTGTACACCTGGGCTATTAAAACTCGCCCCGAGTTTTAATTGTTTATTCATGCATAACTTGCCATTGGCAGTGTAACTTTCCAAACTTTTGTATTCTAGGGTGTTTATTTGTCCATTTGAACACTACTTTGTAGCTCAGATATCAAAGTTTGACAATTTTTTAAATTGAAGCCCCACAATGTTAGCCTATCACTTTAATAATTCATTGGATTTTTTTCAATAATAGGTAGTATTATTATCAATGAGCATATTTTTTTTTAACGAAAATTATGAGTATGTGATTTACTCAAATGTAAAAAGTATTTTTCAGATATTCAGTGATAATTAGTCACATCTAAAGCATTGTAAACTTTGGGTTTTTTTTAATTTATTCATCATTCAACTGTTAAAAAATAACACATATTTGCATACACTCAAATACATTTAAAGATATATAATTACACATTACACATTCAAATATTACAGTTGTATAATAAACATAAAACGGGAATCTAAGTAAAAGCAAATAAAGCCTTAAAACCTCCCTGGAGCAAATGAACCAGTAAGGGGAAATAGACAACAGGAGCGAAGAGGTATATAGGAGTGGAAACTCGTTAGATATTTTGCTAATGTAAGCGTGAATCTAAAATTGGATGCATGGCATTCCGCAGTGCTTTTGAGATGGTTCCACGCTCCAAGCCGCGCTTTTACGACGCGATCAACTTTGGGCCCAAAATGATATTTAAACTTTATAGATTTACAGCTCAGTAATAAGTTTTAATCATAATTTATGAAAAAGTATTGTAGACAATGGTGAACAGAACTAATCCTCAAAGTTATACTTCAGATCTGCTCACATTGTATTTGCATTTGCCGATACAAAGAAAGGTTGCAAAATGTTATATTATACTTGTTTGGGCATTTTGTGCATGTTTTAGATTCCCATCTTTAAAACTGTCGATATATCTTTTAGATTCAGTGCCATTGCGTGTTTTTGTGCGTTCTTGTATTATTTTCCATTAAAAATTACAAATACTCATTTGTCCATCGTCCATTTAACTAGACCTTTAACCATTCCGGTGATTTAATCCTTGGAAAATAATGCAGTATTTTGTCAAACCACCTGTGTTGAGCTATGAATACCTTCGCCGCGGCTTTGAGTATGGGGTCAAAGTAGAGAAAAGAGTTTACCTTTCTTCTACACTCATGCTCATAATTATGGAATATTTTAGAAACATTTACAAGTTGCCATTTTCCGTGAACGGTACATCTGAGATTAATATTTGCTCACCCCGGGTGAAGCAATTGTAATATAAGAATTTCAGGAATGCTAAGCATTTTGTAGCGTCCGAGTCGACACTAAAACCTGTGTTTATAAATGGCGGTATTGTTGTTGTTGAGTCACGTGGTGGTTACGAGCGTTATTAGACTTGTTACAGACAATTTTGATGTTAATTTAATAATAAGTGACATTAGATACAAATTTAATCAATATTGGGGATTGTTTTTTTGTAATTAATTTAATCTAATACTTTTTTCATGATTTTTGTGGATTTAAAGAAAAAATAAATATGTAATTGTTATTGCGCTCAAACGTATTTTATTTTATAATTAGTCATCTCAGGAAATCCAAAAATTGCTTCACATACTGCGTTTTTGTGAAATAAACACTTTGTCTTGAAAATTTTGTACGAAATAGGAAAAAGAACCTAAGTATCAACAAAATATTCCATAATTATGAGCATGAGTGTATTAACATCTCCCTGGTACGGAGGTGTAAAACTCAATTATAGACTGACTTGACTACCTCCTTCAATTAATGTTTTTACACCGAATCAGATCCCCCGCTCAGTGGTTTGCCTTCAAATGAGTCACACATATCTTTGTCACTGTCCCCATGGGTATACACTGTACCCTCCCCCACCCCGTCCCATTGTGTTTTTATTTTCTAAGCATATGATGTGATCTGGTATTGCACGACTCGAAATCAAATAAAGAATTAAAACGTAAGCTTCCACATACCACAGTCATGCTCGTTTTACCTCAAAGGGACATTTATATGATTTAAAATACATAATGCGAAGTTGATTCTAGCAACGTACACATTAAATATGAAGTATCAATGGTGTTGAATTTAGATTTTATCAAACATTTCTAATGAATATTATAGAAAGATATTTTTGTGATCGAAGCTGTTTATTGGTATTATTAATAGAATGCAAAATCATTTTTTTCTAATTTGATAAACATGTGAACAAATGACGTATCTACACAAGTGTACGGATTTCACCAGAATGATCAATAGTTGCTTTTCGGTATTGAATGCACTGTATTGATAAAAAAAATAAAGTAAGTGATATTTGGGATCAAGTAGGATGCAACACGGGCGTGTTTGAGTGAGTTTGTTTCAAGCTAATTAATAACCTTGAATGTACACAGATTGTGTGTTAATTATTTATGATAATATCAGAGCAACAGCAGGTAATGGGTATGCCTTCGTAATCGCACCCCAATTCAAATCAATTGAAAAGACCCGTGCATGTATCCAATCTGATCAAAATTCCTGAACGCACCATGGTAAAATGTTCAAATCAGAAATGTATGAGGTCTCATAACCTTTGACCATGGACCTTTCAAATCCGAAATCTAATCGATTCATTAGTGTCTCACTTTCAGAGTTTCATCCGATAAGCCGTTCTTGAGTTATTGTGGTAACGAGCTGAAATCCGACATGGCCCTGTAATTTACTTTTATTTCTAAACTCCAAGAACTAATCAGTGCATTGTTGCATTGTACTGTACACCTGACACCAGTTTCAATTTCATTTCGATAACTGGTTGTTGAGTTATCGTGTTAACGAGAACCGGTAACGAACTGATGGACGGACGGATAGACGGATGAACAAACCGAAAACCTCCCGCACATTCGGTGTAAGGACACCAAGAAATGACTGACGTAAAAGCCTCAAGAAACTTTGGTTAAATCCAGAGATTATCTCCAAATTAACGTTAACATTTTGCCAAAGATTCAAGGGTAATCGCATTTTTATATCGTACCTATTACTTGAAGTGTGCCATATTTACTAATTTGGAATATAAAATTACAAATTACAAATCAAATCAAATTTGTTTTAGACTACCAACTTTTGAAATGTACTTTTTCTTACAATTTGGCAGGTTTCTTATCACATAAAACCCATTAGGTTTACTCATTCTCAAAATGTGATATTATTCACATGCGAATTTTATTTTGTAATCTCAGTGAGTGGTTTTTTATGTTATTTACTTATATTTACTCTTCTTATTCAACATTTCCATGTATACTAAATTTGTTTGTCAGCTTTTTCTAACACGGGGGATTGTAATTTTAATATCAAATCTTGTCTTTGTTAAATTGTTTTACCAACATCCTTTAGGGTCGTTGGACCTCCTTGCATGGTAATCATGTGGGTGTCTGCGAGTGTTTGTCTTTACTTGTTTCGTGTGTGTGTGTGTGTGTGTGTGTGTGTGTGTGTGTGTGTGTGTGTGTGTGTGTGTGTGTGTGTGTGTGTGTGTGTGTGTGTGTGTGTGTGTGTGTGTGTGTGTGTGTGTGTGTGTGTGTGTGTGACAAAGGGATAAATTTTACCTGGAGAAGCCTACTCAGAAACAGTAACTTTTCATGTTACCTTCTGAAACTCCCGTTTGCAGGAATTTCAAATGTCTCATGAAGATGCTGTCCAGAGGGGGTTTCGTGACTCCACGATGGAGCTCGACGTGCCTGATGCGGACGAGGACATCTCAGAGCACCGCTTCGAGGAGTTCGCGGCCACATCCTTCGGAGGCGGCCACACGTCTGATTTCATTAATACGCCCATCGAGGAGCCGCTTCTTGACTTGCAGAATGAGAATGACAGACAGGTGTGCATCGATGATAACCATCTGAACCATATGATTCAACAAGTGGCTGTCACATAATGTGTTATTATACAAATAATGCACTGTTGCGAGTGTGTTAGGGCAGAGACAGTGCACGAAGTTTAGTCAGTGCAAGTGATAATGCATGCACCTGCAGGGCAACTGCATTATCGATATCGCACTGACTAAACCGAGTGCACTGGAACTGCCCTAACACACGAACGAAATAGTGCATCATTTGTTTCATAAGACGGGTCGGCAATACAACCTGAAACTATAGGCCTACAAAAACAATGTCCAGACCCTAGGTCTAACGTTAGATCTAGACCTATATAACAGGCTGTTAGACCTAGTTCTAGCTAGATCACTAACGTAATCTTAAACTTAGTTTTAACCTTGCTCAGTCAGTTTAACGACAATGTTTTCAGTACTCACCATTTTCATGCTTTTGCTGCCAGCACGGGCGAATCCCTTCTGAAGTCAATTGCTATTAATTCCTACACTGTCTCAATTTTATCTTGTAAAAGTCTTGATATAAGAAGTAATTTAGAGGCGAGAGCGATATTAAGCTACACCAAGTTCTACACTACGATGGTATAACCTACTACGTCTTCACGCTTACTGACAAATCAAATTTCAAACGATAAATCGGCGTGGCGATATTGGCAGATATCGATCATGTGTTTCAATTTTCACAGGGACATGTTTTGCGTGCTGGGAGAATTAAATGCACGCCCCGTGTGATGTCAATTGACCAATCACATTGTTTCATTCTAACACCAGTCTTGTAATATTTATCAGTGGGACTGAGAGAGTTAAAGTAAAGTGACTGGATGGAGAGCAGTCCAAAATGCCAGTGTTGTAGTGCCTCGATGCCTACTGGGCCTTGGCTTTAGAGCATTTTGGGGCATATTTTTCACAGCCTCGATGTTCCATGCTTTGGTCATTCCATTGCCTCAAAGATCAAAGCTTGTGGAATTTTCATTCAGTTAATGTACCGAGATAAGGGACTTCTAAAAAATGATAAAGATTGAGTGTTCAAGGAAAAGAGGCAGACCAAAGATGGCTTGATGGTGTGAAGGAAATAATGTATATCAACCTAAGAACATCTTATAATGGTACAGAAAAAACAAAGAAGTCACGAGGTCCATTGTGTCCTGAGCGAACTTAGTGTATGTTTGAAACATTGAAATAATAATAATAGGATTCTGATGTTTCTGACAACTGAATAATTCTGTTCGTGACCTGAATCTTCCATAACCCTTTGGAATTGGTGTTTGTGTAGTCTTTTTTTTTTTGGGGGGGGGGTGTCTTTCTTTCTTTCTTTTTATCTTATTGTTTGTAAATGACTAATTGGTATATTGAATTTTTCTGTTTTTGGTGGTCATTATACTCTGTAACTGTAAGGAGCCAAATAAATTAGATAATAACTGGAAGAAGAATAATTAATTATCTATTTTATTATTAATGTTTGCAAACAACATCAATAATAAATACCGAACAAGCCTTGTAAAGTCATAACCAAGTGTTTGTATATGCTGTAAATGACCTGCTACCTTTGGATGGCCAAATTACATTTTCCACCAGATGGACAAATCAGGTTAAGTGATTATATATTTCTTAATCTTTCATAGGCTGCTCTTGCTGTGTGGATCATGATCTTGAGGTTTATGGAAGATCTACCGGAACCCAAAGCTTCGGCCATCTTGGCTAACAGGGTGAGTATTCTCTGCATTTCGCAGCACATCCTTACGAAAACTGGATCCCTGCTTGGGATGTAACGCTGTAATTTAAAAAAAAGTCACAATTTGATATCTGAAGTGCATGATAGTGCTTGAATGGAATAATAATCATAAAAGACAAAACTTTTCAAGGTATGCATAGGTTAACATCACTCATGACTTATATATGCAGAGGACAATAAAGTGTGCACTAAAGGATAACAAGCAGTTTATGGAAGGATATGGACAAGGTAAAACTGCGTTCACACAGATATTCAAACTCGAAATAATCATTTTGAAGTACGGATCTGCCAGAGCTTCATTTCTTTTTTTTTGGGGGGGGGGTTGATCAAAGACACTTTAGCATTGAGGATTATGTAGCTCGTACTTTTTTAAACTGTAGTAATTGCTAAATTTGGCCTTTAAAACTTTTTTTAAAAATACAAATTCAGTACCTTTGTATTCATTATAATTATAGCATTCCAAACTTGGGTGTAAAGCCCTGGTTACACTAGCAGTTGCGACTACCTGCGATCAAATTAATCGCACGACAAGGGCCTCCTCAGCCAGATAGCAAGTAACTCGCAGGGTTTGTGCTATTTGGTCACACTTGTGCGACCTGTTTGCCACTTGCCGTAGGTAATCGCACAAATACCTGCCAATAATCGCACCACTAGTGGCACGTTCACCTGAAACAAGTCGCAACCAGTCGTGCAATCACCTGCAGCAAGTGGTGGGCAAACGGTAATTTTTTTTCCAAGGCAATAATTACAAACAAAATAACATTACAAAACAAAACATAGCATTACGTATCATTCTACACTATACGGTAATATCAAAGCCAAGGCAATAATAAGGTTATAATGATAAACAATTTTGCAATAATAAATTTGATATGAATATTATGTACTTGTAGTTTATAAGATAAACAGAAATTATGCAGGAAACTGGCAAACAAAGCTTCACTAGGGCAGCGGCCTCATATTTGCAGTAGGCCTTTAGATAATTAGGCTTGCATATGTTTTGAAAATATGCGTTGAGTGAGTTAAGAGAGAGAGAGTGAGAATTATTGTTATACGCCCGGCTACGGGACGTATTATGGTATCACGCTCAGTGTCCGTCTGTCCGTCCGTCCGTCCGTCCGTCCGTTAACTTTTCCTTGTAAACGCCATAACTTCAGTTTAACTTAACCCAGGCTCATGTAATTTGGTGTGTATGATACTAGCATAGATCCCAGGGAGCCTCTTGATTTTGAGGTCGAAAGGTCAAAGGTCAAGGTCACAGTGACATGTTTTCATCTTACCCTTGTGAAATCCTTGTGAACGCGATAACTTCAGTTTAACTTAACCCAGGCTCATATAATTTGGAAAAGATGTAGTATGATACTAGACATGAGGATACCCATGGAAAAGCCTATGATTTGAAAAGGTCAGAAAGGTCAAAGGTCAAGGATCACAGTAGACATTGTTTTCATTTTCCGCGTTACAGGCGGGCGTATTATGTGCTAGCCCCAGCGACACTCTTGTTTTCAGTATTGCTATAAGGCGTTCTGGTCCATGATGTCGAATAGATTTTTCAGCTAAGATTAATGTAGGGTTTTCTAATTGATAGTCAAAAGAATGACGGGTTGGATATGAATGAATGAATATATGGTTGAAATCAAAATAAACCTGATTTGAATAGTGATGGGAGATGATTTAAAGTGTATGTATACATGAATATGCCTGTTTGTAACATGTGTATATGTTGTATTTTCAGAGTATTTAAATGATGGTTCAGTGTAAGATGAATAATGAGAATGAGTGACATTACGAATCGCACGCTTTTGTTGCAATAATAACGCATTATATATTTCTGGTGCCACAATGTTCCATAATATATCACAATACACAATGCAGCGGCAACATTTATCAATATTATACAAAAAATGTGTTCATCACACTTCAGGTATTTGCAAGTCAAGTTCATGTATCGTACGATGAGCTGCCATTTGACGTACGTTTATCCGCGATCACTTTGCCACTATGCAAATTCCCTCCTGGAGGTGTGATAGTGGCACGATTATCATACGATGATTCCACGATGCACGCACGATAACTGGGGATTACTTGCCACCTCTTTTCGATCACTTTGATTGCAGCCAGGTTTTTAAACCGGTTTGAAAACCTATTTTCGATCGTACTTTCACCTGCGTTCACATGTGATTACCACGGTTGTCGAACGTTCTAACTGCGGACACTCGCAATCACCTTCGATAACTCGTCGTACCTCGATCGCAGGTAGTCGAAATTGCTAGTGTGACCAAGGCCTAAGGTGTTTTTCTCAGCCACTCGTCAGTATTGCCGTGACTTATAAAGACGCAAATGATTAAACTCGTGTATCAAACATTACTCCTTACTTTCAATACCATAATACAAATAATAGTTCATCAATTCAACTAAATAACTCAATCTATTACACTTGATGCAATTAATACATTATATACTATTACAATAATTTTACCTTATTTGACGCTGCGCATGTAGTGAGTACTCACTCTAGCCGCAGAGTCTTGCAGAAAAACCATAAGTGTTCGGGAAGACAACGAAACTCTGAAGCATGTTAAATGTCTGACGAAAAACCACGATTTACTGGAGAATGTCCTTATCAAGACTGCCGGCGAGAACGTCGAACTGCTGTCGACACGACGAAAATCGTAACTATATCCGACGCTTCACGTCATTGCACGCGACCTCGCTTGAGAGGACGGCAGTCGATCCTGGGGGCAAGGGGGGCGGGCACAAATGAAAACTTTGAGGGCCAAACATATCGATTTGCCCCCCCCCAATAATTTTGACAACTGAAAGTTCATAACATCGAAATACAAGGACTATGTTTAATAGAAAACATTCGGAAATGCACTATAAACCATTAAACTATAGCATGAAAAATACCATCAAGAGAATATCACCGCGCATATTTGCTATCCGCAATTTTTGACTTTTTTTCCCAATTTTGCCCCCCCCCCCATCGAAACACGGCATCGACACCCGCGGACGTGCATAACTGAACTCTTGAAACCGATGAACTAGTGAGACCACTGTTTACCAGATCTACGCCGACAATGACGAAACGGTGACACTGCAATGAAAACACCTCTGACGTTGATCAACTCGCCAAGGGTCTGGGCTGTATACCCCAACACCCTACAAATAAATAAAGCACTTTTCTTCCAGCAAATTACTTCAATACCTGTAATGATTTCCCGCAAAGTCACAATACATTATCCGACCGTTATATGATAGCCAATGTCCCACGTATTTTTGACATAACATGAAATACGATATTATTACACCACTTGACTTCATCCAAGAAGAAAACATTAAAACATGAAATAAAATACTGACAAAACAATTAAGGCAAGCCAATATCATATACAACAATTATTATAAAAATTGATGCATACCACCACTGTGGGCTCGGCTAATCTTGACAGACATAGAAAACAGGCGCACAGTGGGCAAGAATGGCCCCGAAGTGCGCCCAAATTCGTATTCACTGAGTTTTACTCAAATTTATTCTAAAGAAGATGGGTTTCTGGGTAATTGGACCCGTAGAATTCAATAAAAATATATTCGAACACCAATGACGTCATTGAAATACCGATTTCTGATTGGCTGCAAAAGTCCAATGAGAAATAACTTATTTCTCAAGTCCTATTATTGATTAAATGATGGGTCTAATGGTAATAAGTCCCGTAGAATTCGATACAAATATTTTCAAACACTCATAATGTCATTGAAATTTCTGATTGGCTGCGAAAATCCAATGACAACTAATATATTTTTGATGTTGTCATGTGGCTGAAATTATGGACCTCGGGGTAATCAGACCTGTAGAATTCAATGAAAATGTTTTTAAACATTCAAACACCTATGCCGTTATTAAAATACCGATTTCTCATTGAATGCCGAAATAAAATGAGAAATAACGCATTCGTCACCACTTTAGAGAATTGATCATGATCTCGGTGCGTGTACATCACACACACAAAGAAACGATGTTAAAGATCAGACATAATTATGATGCGTAACTGAGCTTAAAGGGGATGCCCTAATGGAAATTAATTGCTATAATTAAAAAATTTGCAATGTATGATTTCCCTTTTGACAAAAAAATAATCATTAAAGTAATAATCAAGGAATAAAAGAAACGTGTATAAAAAATAATAGTGTAAGTTTGTGTATGAAATTTACAGAACACTTTTATCTTTGAATAGAAATTAATTTTTTTAGCAACTAAAACCAGCCTTATATAAAACTTGTTTATCTCGTATAAACATTTATGGAACATTTATGGAACTTTGCCGTTTCAGAAAGACTGTTCTAGTTCTACGGTTCTACGATGCGTGTGACAGCGAATCATTCAGTCGCGGACTAAAATAAATATATTTCCCGGGTCAATGTGCCGAGTAAAATCGGTTGTAACACAAAAAATTGCAGAAGACGGCAGTCAAAAGCTTAGACATCGAAGAAAATGGGCGTAATAAATGAAACTAGAAATCTAAGCATTTTTTCTGGATTTATAAAAGAAAAATGGGCAGTGTTTTAACTTGTTTTTAATGAATTACTTTATTATAAGTTATGAAGGAATAACAAAAACGTGTATTGCAAGTGAGACAGTGTAAACTTGTCAATGAAATATACAATGACAGCTACTAAATTTGGAAAAATGTTTTTTCAATAATTGAAACCAGCCTTAATTTTTTTTTATCTCTTATCAGAGCAAGAACCTTGCCATTTCAGAACCAACACCTGTGATGGTCGCAACCCAGAACCACATGTCGCGCGCCCCCACGCGCCGTACTACGGCGCGTATGACTGCGAATCTTTCAGCCGTGGACTAAAATAAACGCATTTTCGGGTCAATGTGCAAAGGAAAATTGGCTCTAACGTAAGTCGGGGTAAAGACGGGAGTCAAATCTGGTATCAACTTAAAGTTTAGACATCAGAAAAAATGATTGTGATAAAATAAAAGTGGAAATCTGCGGAAATCTAAACATTTCTTCTGGATTATAAAAAAAAAGTGGTGAATTAGTCCATTTTTCAGTGAAGCACCCCGTCATATTTTATGAAAATTGCGTTTCTATCTATTTTCAACCAATCCACCCAGTAAAATAACTTATCAGGAGTATGTGAAAGCAATTTCATATTAATAACTTTTAAAAAGTATATGAAAATTGCGTTTCTATCTATTTTCAACCAATTCACTCAGTAAAATAACTTATCAGGAGTATGTGAAAGCAATTTCATATTAATAACTTTTAAAAAGTCTTTGTTGAATTGAAAGAATTATAAAATAAGTTACGTTTGCAATAAAACTGGGAATATGTGGGATATTGCAGTTTTAAGGAGTTAATTTACCCCTTTAATGTGCATACCAGAATAAGATATTTTACTGAGGTATTCTTCAAAATATTATCTTTCAACTGGGTAAGAAAAAAATTGAAAAAAAATAAATCACCCAAAATGACTTTTGGCGCACTTTTGATCCTCCCTGGCACATTGTGCGGCGTCACCCGATGCACGCTTTTGCTCATCCCGAGCGCTTGTCTGCATGTACCGACCTATATTAAAACACCACCTAACTACCTTGGGTAGAATGATACATTCAAACTTAATTTAATATGAAAATTAACTAGTGCATCAAGAGTTTATAATGAAGATAGCCCTATATTGAATGTACGCACAGACGTTGTTTGGAATGCCTCCTGTGGAATAATAAGTGGCACTACGTGTATTGTTTAGCATCGGGTTTAGCGCCGCCTGGCTAACTTCATGTAAATAAGGCTTTTGCATATAATTATGATAGGGATGAAATATCGATATCTTCGTCTCGTGACAATAATCCTGAAAGTAACCATTCACCCTCTGACCTTGTTAGATACCACTATTTACCTATCTAACTCTTAATATATCGCACATTTTTCTTTTTGAGTGTAGTGTCAGCTCTAAGTAGCTGTAACATTTCCCACAAGTACAATGGTGAAAATTTTGTGTAGAAATGTAGCAGCTAAAAGTATACCCTTTCTAGAAACGCAAGTTTCATTTAAAATATGTCAAGATTTCAGAAGATTTTCTAAATTTCTTTATCTAACCATTTGAGGCTTGTACAGAAACCCAGTGAATTATACACTTTGTACACCTTTTTGGTGTGAGACGTACTGGGCTCCGGACAAAGCCGTCGTCATTGAGAATTAAGATCAACAGATGTCAATAAATGTGCAGAAAATATATATTGTTTCCATTGCATAAAATATATATAATACAATGTCAAAATTCTACGAAAATATCTAATGTTAACCTACCTGTTGTACAAGTTTTATTGTGCGAACTATTCTGCACTATACAAAAGTGTAATACCACATAACATTAATGTCATACTTGTATCATTTAAACAAATTATTGAAAGAGTAACATTTCTGGCACAAAATTGTGCCAACGACACGTTAAGGGTTAATTTACATTCCAATGGTTCATTGCAGGACGGCAAATCTGTGATGACAAAGATCTACAACAAACTGAGAAGAACAAAGGGAAAGGATGCAGCAGAACAAGCCCCGGTTGGGCACGATGTTGCAGTGAGTACCAACAGACAGTTTTGTAGAATAAAGTAGTTCCTTGGAACGCAGGTAATGAACAATATGAGAACGTATGCAAACATTATTTTCTCCAATGCTCTTGGTTTGACTGTTAAAATCATTCATTAATCTGTACTCAGCAAGTGAGTTTCATAATATTGTTGTGTCACTGGCAGAGAGGACATTAACAGTAAATTGCCTGTAACTTGAAAACAATTGGCTGATTTCACAATAATTTAAAGCATTTGATTTTTTAGGACCTACTATTAGTCGTTCAGTACAAAATATCAAATGAGGTTGATTGATTGATTGACTTTATTAATACACGGTTAAAAGGCCCATATCAGCTCGCAGGCTGGTTCCCAATGGGGCCGTGTGATAAAAAATTACAGATATAATGTACATAATACAATAAAATGCTAATAAATACATACAATATATATACAAATGCATATAGAAGTAAAAATGAAGAAATATAATAGCATAGTTATTATAACTATATAAAATATAAATATAAATGTAAATTAAGGAGCGCATAAACTAGAATAAGTACGCACAATACATCATCTACAATAATTTATTACAAAATTGAAAATATAGAAATTGAATTAGATTAAATCCTACTGCCTAATACACATACACACATAGTCAGACACAGACACACACACAGACACACACACACACACACACACACACACACACACACACACACACACTCACACACATACACACTACACTACACGACACACACTACACACACACACACACACTCACACACACACACACACACACACACACGACACGACACACACACGGTACGACGACGACACGACACACACACTACACACACACACACACACACACACACACACACACACACACACACACACACACACACACACACACATACACCCCAGCTTGTGCACACACAGAATATGTGTGTCTTTGTTTAGGTTTTAATTGACTTATTAATTAACTTTTGATGAAAATTTATTTTCTTTAATTTACGTATGTGCGTGTGAATGTTCAAATCAAATATAACATAATTTTTTGTACACAATTGTCGTATTGCATTGTTTATTATGCATACATACATGGATATTGCACTTGTTCAAATTGATTGATATGATTAAATGGATTGTGTGTTTATATAGATGTAAATGCATATATTAATCGAAATACATCATCAAATCCATACGCACTCATATTTACTAACACAAACCCATTATACATATTATGAA
>JZLH01S0513695.1:89037-99079 GCA_001188425.1 Eucidaris tribuloides
CACACACACACACACACACACACACACACACACACACACACACACACACACACACACACACACACACACACACACACACACACACACACACACACACACACACACACACACACACACACACACACACACACACACACACACACACACACACACACACACACACACACACACACACACACACACACACACACACACACACACACACACACACACACACACACACACACACACACACACACACTTGTGTTTATTTTACGTCTTTGCAAGTTTTATCCCAGGATAAAACCTGCAGAAATAGCTATAGGGGCAGGAGCTCATGGATTCAAACAGTGCATACATTACCATGGCGCGACTAACACACGTCGGGTGGCACGCATCGGTCACGCATGGTCAGCTCCAGACCTGTGCACGTGCAATCTGATTGGTTGGCAAGAACTCAAATTTTGTTTTAACTTTATATGCCTGTTAGTTGCTAGTGGCTCCTTCTCCCTTTATATTAGGCTTCCACAATGTTATATAGTGTGTTTAATGGCATGTCTTGTTTTTATGTTTTTATTTATTCATTATTCATGTAATGTAGTAAAAGTGTATGTAATGGCCGCTTTACATCTATTTGATGGCACCACCAGGCCTTGAATTTATGAATTAAAAAAAAAAATATTTGTTTATTTATTTATTCATTTATTTATTTATTTATTTATTTATTTATTTATCTATCTATCTAACTATCTATCTATTTAGCTATCTATCTATCTATTTATTTATTTATTTATTTATTTATTTATTCATTTATTTATTTATTTATTTAGTTAGTTAGTTAGTTACATTGAAACCTGTCTATAGTGGCCACCCAAGGGAAACGAAAATGTGACCTTTATAGACAGGTGGCTGCTATAGACAGGTTCTTTAACACAAGATATGTCTCCCAGGGAATCATTTTAGTGGCTGCTATAGACAGGTTGGCTGCTATAGAGAGGTGGCCGCTAAGACCGGCTTGACTGTAGTTATTTATTTATTTATTTATTTATTTATTTATTTATTTATTTATTTATTTATTTATTTATTTATTTATTTATTTTGAAAGGGGAGACTTTTTTTCAGTCTCTTCTTGGTAAACAATTCAGTCGCCCATTGACCCTGGGGTGACATTCATTTTATCGAAAATCAAACATAAAAATTAATTCAAAAAATGAACAAAATAAATCTAATATCTCTCGTATCCTAAGGCTTATCCAACTGTGCTTACATTTTCTGAAATGTACAATAACTGAATCAATGGTTTATGGGGGCAAAATTTCCCTATAATTTTTGGTAAGAAAATGATAAACATTTCCGTAATTAAATTTGTAGGATATTGTTTGTTTGAGGTTAATGCTTTAACGTTGCAAATTCATTCAGTCATCTAGCACTCCATCCATGATCCATCCATCCATCCATTCAATCTTAATTTGTCAATTTAACCGACGACCCTATCTGACCCGAGTGTTCAACGCATTCAACGCATAGGATACGCCTGAATGAATGACGTTTGTGACCAGTGTTACCATGGTACCAATATTTATGCCATCGACCGTGTACGCTGCTGGTGCCTCGTTACATATACATCCGCGTGGTAAAATATAGGCCATTTTCATTTCAATATTGTAAGAAAATGCGATTACTATTTATTTTAGAAATAAATATCTAAGTTTTTAGTATAAATATAAATTATTTATTGCTATTTTGCGGATCGGTATTGAAAATCTGTACATCGCGTAGTAACATTTGTAGCTGTCCTACGGTAACTTGGTCACTGTTGCGAACCTAAACAACATACACACAATACACACGGTGTGTACGAATACCGCGAATGTGCACCACACACATGCTATAATTAGCTGCATGCATTTGTATTGCGTGTTGTGCTGCAGTGAAGAGAGGCCTTTTCTGCCGAGCTGAGGGAAAGATAGATCTATCTACTTGCAATTGGAATTGGGAAGGAATAACGCTGTTTATATGCAAGCTGAGCCAATCTCAGACAAGAAATAAACTTACTGATATTAGTTGTACCAAAAAGATTTCACAATGACGACAGTATTACCGCAAAAAAGTGGTACTTACACCTTCGCCAGTCAGCCTCGAGCTGTTCCGCAAAGGAAAAAATACAGAGATCCACTTCCACAGTAAGTATCGTCTAATTTTATAGTTTTTATTAAAATATCAAAAGAGACTCGGACAGAAATAAAATGTATTTCTATGGAAAGAATATCCTTGCTGATTTGTCCAAAAATTTTGTTGTAATTATAAAAATCATGGGTTTGAAAACTGCATCTCTAAGTTAGTGACAAGTCACGAAAAATTCAGAGGTCTGAGAAAGTGAGATACATGTTCACTTGTCGGCGCTATTCGTCTTCAACTAGTTCAAGATCGTGTCCATAATTTTGTCTTAAGTTTTACCAATGTAAGATTCTGATGAAACTGACATGTTATTTCAACATTTAAAAGGGCTGTGGAGTGACCACACTTTCTAACACAGAACATTAAATGTTGAATTTAACCTTCTATCCAGTCAGTGAAAATTTCTATTTTGAACATGCTTGAGGATAATGCAATATTTACAAATACCTTAACTAACATTAGATCTAACACTGTGTGCACTCTTGAGTCCTTGGCCCTTTTAACCGATTGGAGACACTTTAATTTCGCTATAACACAAGATATCAGTTAAATGTTTATTTAGAATTTTTGTTTTTAGAGTGTAGCCAGGCAGTAGCACTAGCAGCTTAGTGTTTATGTTATCTAAATAACGTTAAGAAATAATGTTGAGACCGAAGGCTTCGATCCTCTGTATGGCGCCGTGGTCGTTTTCAGTACTTTCAGATCAGACACGGAGATAAAAAACACCCAGACAAGCAACCAAATCGCGGCGAAGGAGAGAGCTGTAGGCTTGCATGGGTGGATCTATTGCATTACGCTTTTTTATCAGTTTCTTTTAAAGACAGGTAATTGACCTTACATGTATCTACGGGGATACCGCCCTACAGGAGTCCGAAGTCACGCCATAACTGTTGCACACTGGCGTTCCTAGCTCAGACCCACGGAACGTGGAGTCCCGAACAGCCACTGGAAAATATCCGATTTTACACCATACGCTGACCTGTACGAGAGTGAAAAATCACTCCTACTCACCCACTCTCGGTCCTATGGCAACCTGATTCCATCTTATTTTCGTCGTCAATAAGGTGAAAACCGCGAACGAATATCGCCAAAGAAATGTGTTTCCTTCACTCTCGTAGTCGTACGCGATTTTTCGCTGATGCCCAAAAGCCCAAGCTATACGTAGCTATACGTAGCTAGTAACGTAGCTATGGCATCAGCGAAAAAATCGCGTAACGAGAGTGAACAGTGTGAAGAAAACTTTCTTGGCGATTCTGTTCGCGGTTTTTCACCATTTGACGACGAAATAAGGATGGAACCAGGATTGCCATGACGCGCGAGGGGTTAGTAGGATATTTTTCACTCTCGTAAGTAGTCAGGTATGGTGTAAAATCGGATATTTTCCGTCTGTTCGGGACTCCACTCGGGATTCCGTGGAGTCCGTAGAGCAGAAACGCCAGTGTGCAACAGGTATCGTGAACTTGCGACTCTGTAAGGCCGTATCCACGTAGATACATGTAAAATACTCTGTCAAGATCGTCTGAGAAGTACTGAACAAAACGACACTGGACCAAGGAGCAAGGCCGAAGCCTTCGGTTCTACAATAATGTTAGATTTGCACAGTGTAATGCCAGTATGAACTTGCACTAAGTTGCACTGACACATTTGAAAATGTTTTTCTGACATGTCAAGACAAAATTTGCAGTTGATTTGATTTTTTAGTTTTAGTCATAGATCTATTAAATCTGCCATAAAAAGTAAAAATCTGTTTTGATTTTTCATGCAATTTTGTATTTTGTTTTTTGATTAGAGGATCTACCCGAGGTTGAAAAGGCTGAAAAATCTTGGGTTTTAAGGGTGCAGATTATTTAATGTTATTAACTTCAGTGTGTGCAGTTTATTCAGTCAACGTGTCTACTGATGAAATACATGTAAACGGCACACACTGAAGTTAGCAACCTACAATAATTTAGATGCCTAAAACCCAGAATTACCAAAATGAAAAAGCAAGGTTCTATGTGCAGGAGTTCAAAACAAGCGTAGTTTGATTTAGTCGATATAATGTTGATCTACATGTAATATTTATGACCTTTCTAATTCTAGATTATGTGTCCAGAGTACTCCTATATTTTTGTATGTTTTTATCTTTTGTTACAGAAATCAAGAGCCAGTTCCAATTGGTAATATAATGTATGACAGGAGAATAGTCAGAGGAAACACCTATGCACAACATACACTACCAGCAGTAAGTTAATATTTTTACTTCAGTTTCAACATTAATAACATTAATAATTTACCCCTAAGTCAAATTATGACAATAATTTGTACTGGCCCTTCTTCCGATATTTTCTCTTTCTGTTGTGGAGCCATTTTTTTCTGTTTTCTTCAGCTTTTCATGACCAGCATTTACAGTGTAGGCTTTCTAAAAAATAAACATATCTATAATGGTTATTTTTACTTTCAGTTGTACTCAATATGTTTGGCCATAATCAGAATGTTTGAATTAATTTGAAATTTACTTTCTTGATTTAATTCATGAGCAGGAATTGCATACTAAAGGACATATGCCTGTTCTGAAGGGATTTGTTGAGGTCTATGCAGGAAATTGCTCCTAATACCTTGGTGTAGGCTCATTATGTTTTTAATACTAGTCAGAGACTGAAGTCAGAGCCTTGTAGTAATAATGCACTTATTAAGCTTTCTCAATATACACTTGCAGCATATAGTTAGAAATTACAATTTCTCATATCAGTATTTATGAAATACATGTAAGCATTTATTTATACACTTTCCATTTCCTGCCTTTTTGAGCTCAGCAGTAATTAAATAATAATTTTTGTTTTGTGCAATCTTATTATTTAGACAGCACAACCAGACCCTATCGAAATCCAGAGGCAACAAGAAATCAGGAGGCGGAAGATCGCAGCCAAGAGGGCCAAGGACCAGCTGAGACCGCGATCCCCGGAACCAGTCGAAGGACGCAAGCACATCGATGTACAGACAGAGCTTTATCTGGAGGAGCTGAGCGACAGGGTAGAAGAGGCTGATGTGGAGTGCCAGACAGATGCCTTCCTTGACAGGCCTCCCACGCCACTGTTTGTGCCTGCCAAGACGGGCATGGATGTGGCTACACAGATCTATGAAGGAGATGTGAGTGAATCACTGTTGTGTACTTCAATATTTGAGATGTACTTGCTGTAATCAATCAGGGCCCCATTTTACAAAGCTTGTTTGATTGCCGGTGACAAGAACTGTTTACAAATATGCTGAGCACCAGTTAGAAGTACATGCATTTCAGTAGCTTATAATTAAGAATTTCATTTGTAATGGATGACAAGTTTTGGAAAACATACTGAAGGTCATTCTCATTAGGTCCAACAAATTTTTGTAATTGAAGACATTGTATCACAGTTTACATAAACTTTCTGCTAGAAAAAAGAAAGAACATGTTTACTTCCACATATTACAGAGAAGACTCATGTACTTTGTCATATAAAATGGACTTTCTTGTAATCATTCGAGTCCCCATTTCCCAAAAAAGACCCAAAGCTCGTTTTGAGTGCAAATGACAAAAAATGATTTCATATGCTGAGCACCAAGCATTTCAGTACCTCGAAACTAAGACTGTCATTTGTAATCAAAGAAGTTTTGTGAACATAGTCCTTTCCATTGACTTAAAACAAATTTGTGATAAAATACAGCATGTCACAGTTTACAGAAAATATCACATAAACTTGATGCTGAAACAAAGAAAGTGTTTACTTTCACATATTAGAGGAAAAAAATTTGTTGTACATGTGCTGATGTTATTACGTTTGTATTTTTTTCTCTCTTTCTGTTCCAATAGCTCTTTGACTTTGATATCGAGGTGAAACCAATCCTTGAGGTCTTGGTAGGCAAGACGGTGGAACAGGCCCTCCTAGAAGTTATGGAGGAAGAGGAGTTGGCCAACTTGAGGGCACAGCAGCGAGCATTTGAAGAGCTGAGGAACGCAGAACTTGTTGAAACTCAGAGGTTAGAGGAACAAGAAAGGAGGCATAGAGAAGAAAAGGTGTGTATATTTAAATATGTGTACTGTATGTGTGTGTTCTTTGTATTATTACCAGAACCAGTGAAAAAAAAAAAATTAGGACATGAGCAGTTTCATTTCCAAAATGGCAACTTATATTTCTCAATTTGAAGTCAAACAAACGTGTTAGCAATTGTTTATTGAATTGTTTCACTTTAACCCTTGAACAATAACAATAATAAAAAAAACCTACTTGAAAATATTATCACTGTCATTGTTTGTTGCAAATGTGTTTAATTATGTTCAATAACACATAACTCATAACAGAGCAATCCATTAATCAAACAAAAATCATTCTAATTTACAGGAGAGGCGAATGAAACAACAGAGAGAAGTACTCAAGAAAGAGAAGGAGACAGCAGAGAAGATTGCAGCGAGGGCCTTCGCTCAGAGCTACCTTGCAGACCTCATCCCCTCGGTGTTTGGAACCCTCAACGACAACGGGTACTTCTACGATCCCGTCGAGAGGGACGTTGAGTTGGGCTTCATGCCGTGGCTCATGGACGAGGTTGAGAAGTGCATCGACAAATCAATTCTGGGACGAACAGTACTTGATGGTAAGTTGAAATTAACTTTATTTTGTTAGTTCACTGTAACAAAAACAGATACAGGATGCATGTGGAAAACAGTTCACTTCTAATCTGTATATACTATCAACATACTTTGCCAATGGACATTTGTACTAATGAAGTAAAATTAAAGTGTTCACTATTACACTGTACTAAACTTCATGTGCTTGTGAACCAGATAAATTGAGTTACTGTTGCCCTGTATTATGTCACAATTTTACTTTTTAAATCTTCAATTTGAGTTTGGTTTTCATGTAAGTGTTGTAGTTTATCTGTCTGTTGTTAGAGGTTATAGTAGCATCCTAATTCCTTCATCTTTACAGGCATCATTCGTGATGTTGTCAAAGAGAGAATGGCTGCGTACTTCAAGCTGGAAGAGACGCCGAAAGATGACATTGAACTCATTGCAGAGGCCGCACAGCAACTCCTTGAGGAACAAATGCAGGGCAAGTTAGAGGGACAGGATGGTGCTCAAGAGGAGGTAAGAATATGACCATAATTCCTCCAGTTTCTTAATTTAAAAATCTGTGTTGTGTTTCCCCCCCCCGTTTTTTTTTTTGTTGGTGGTAATCCATTTTATCCACAACCATCAGTACTGCTGCCATTGATGAGTGTAGTCCATTATTTAGACTAAGCCTAATGAAATGGGAAGCTATTGTTTGTAGTTGATTCCAAGGCAATCATTTCCACTATTTTTTTCAGTTGAGCAGTATTGTTTTAAAATCAAGTTTATTGTTAAATTCTTATAGACAAGTAAAATCCATTGGGACTGTAAGTAAAGCTTAAACTTAAAACAAAAATTTACTTTTGAGTTGTCAAAAACAATCCAAAATAAAAGAAAGGGGGACTTGTCTACTCTAGACCGTAGATTTAGGCAATATTCAACTTCTGCATCTTTGACTGTGGCACAGTTAACTGTATTCATTCACCCTCAAATTTGTTTATGTAAGAATAAAATAATATTTGTATTATTTGTTAAAGTAAAATAAGTTCTTGTATAATTTTTTTAATGTAAAAAGTAAAAGATACTAATTGTATTTCTATTCCTTTCTGTCTGCTATCGTAAAGGTCCAACAAGATCAAACAGGAGAGGCAGGAGAAAGCAGGCCAGAGACAGCACCAGAACCAGCTGGGGAGGAGGATGGTGATGAGGGTGAGGGCGAAGGAGATGATGCGGAATAAAAACTGGAAGACGGCTAAACATTTCAGGAATGAATAATAAAAAAAAAAGGTCATAAAAACTCAATCTTGGCACATTGAAACAGAACTGCAGGGAAACAGCCATGTATAGATTTTGATGAGCAATGTGGTACAGTACAGTGTGTGAGTCAAGATAAAAAAACATTGGATATTTGAAGTTTCATGAATAACCACCATAACAAAAAAATAGAAAACAAAATACCATAACTGTACCTGTATTTTTCAGCTGATGTGTGAAATTGCACATGATGTTAAAAACACTACACAGGAGAAGAAATAAATGATGGAATTGTTAGATGGCACAGTGTGACTTTGCCTTTAGATATCAATGGAACCTAACATACAGTATGCTGTATCTTCAGATAATGAAGTTATGGTCTTTGATGGTTTTATTCCACAATATTTTGTGGCCAGCCTGTTACATTAGTCGTCATATGACACAAATTTCAGATTGCGGTTCCTGGAGTTATTCAGTTTTAGTGTGAAGGTGACGATGAAATAACGAACTACTAAAATTTTATAAACTGCAATGTTTAAGTGTGGTCTGTTTGACTTGTATAGCTACCTTGTGTTAAGTTTCAATGCCATAATAATTTATTTATTGAATGCTACTTCATCATGAGAAAACTAGCCAAGTATTCAGTAAAGGCACAAGTATTTTATTCAGACAGTGTCTCCGTCCATGAAAATTCAACATGTACTTTATGTTGGTATAGTACTTTAAAAGTGCACCAAATAAAGATCAGTTTTCAGTTTGAATGAACATCTCAGTTAATGGCTTCATGTTGGAAATGCAAAAACATGAATGTCTACCAGTATATGAATGTATAAATGGGAACACTTCAACCACTGAGCTTTAAGCATACATAAATAAGTTGTCAACAGAAGTGTTTAATGTTACACAGTTATAGGAAATGGTTTAGTCTACGAGTATGAGGTTCCTTGAAGTTGGACAGAATCATTACCTATTGGAAGAATGTTATGTGTACATTGTATTTGACAGTTTGTTGTCACACATGCACGCACAGCATGCACGTTACGGTTCACCCCATTCAAATCATGGCAGCCAAAGATTCAGCGTAGTAAACTGAAAAAAACTATGCTGTACTATTGTTCAATATACTGGTTCAGTGTCGGTTTTGAGTGAAATCAACTTTGGTTATGAAGCAGTTTCAGTACTGTTGTATGGGAATAGGACAAATAGTGTATGAATGCCATGTGTTAGATACATGTACATGAAGTACTACAGAATGCTTTTAATTGTCAGATTGAAGCATATTTGAAAAAACAACCAACACACGTACATATCAGGAAGCGAAGTCTAATGTGTTTACCAATGTTGTGGAAATGCATCGAACAATTAATTTCTTGCAAATAAAATATTGATAAAAAATTATAATTTGTATATTCAAATGTTAATACTTGTAGTTATATGTTCAACATTATATGTATATTGATAGATTAAAACAAGTGTATATTTGAAATAATTTTGTGCATGTTGTATTTTATTTCTGCAAGTGTATACATGTACTAGTAAACTGCATGCAGTGGTGAGGTGGGTAGTTTCATTTTGTGACGTTGAACCAAAATATCTGTATCATTCACAAGGATTCATGAAGAACTCCATGGTTTTGCAAGTAGCTGCATGCTGGGGCAGAGGTAGGATTAATCTTAGTGGTGGGGGATGCAAAAACACACACACACACACACCTAAATTTCATGAATTACACCAAGAAAGTGGAAATTTATTGAATTTAACAATGCATTACAGCTCTTAATACATCAAATTTATATAATTTTCCGACTAAAGGAGAGGGTAATCCGCGTTCACAAACCCTTCCAACTGGGTCTCTTGTATGAAAATTAAGCAGTTCATAGATACGTTTGTGTTCAAGTGTATGCATACATGTGTTTGTGAGTGCCAGTGGGGTGCACATGTTCATTATTCATAGGGAATTTCTGCCCCCACCCCACTCAGTATTCAAAGTAGCCTACAACTTGACTCGCACCTAATTTTCTGACCTGCCCGACTTTAAAAATCCCTGATCTATGTAAAAGCAGCAAAATA
>JZLH01S0513739.1:0-12615 GCA_001188425.1 Eucidaris tribuloides
CTGAAACGGAAAATCACTGTCCCTACAATCTTTCACAAATCTGTCATAATATTGCATCGTAATAGACAATAAATTTAGAATACACTCTAGCCACCACCTGTATGATAAGACCACCTTCCTTGGATCGTAATTGTTGTTTCTCTTGAAAAGTGCTTCTCATTGAAATGTGTAATTTATTTTTATACAGGAACCTGTACTTTAAGACCACCTTCTCTTAGAGACCACTAGTCTTCTCTCGCCTCCCTTCCAAAAAAGATGCTTTTCGTGCCTCCCAAGAAAAGACCACTTTTCTTGCCTCCTGTCCGTGGTCTTTATATAAAGGTTTCACTGTCCTACAGCAAATTGAATTTGATATGAATTAAAATGAACCTCATCATACATGTCATTGATATGATTATGTTGATATTGGTAAAATATCTGAGTAAATACACATCACATTGCCATCATTGGTAGCCTTCAGATCACAATATACCTCAGAAGAGGAAGATTCCAGATTTCAGATGGGGCTAACTTGTAAGGGGCATCATCTTGATGGCATCTGACCAGAGGGCTAACCAGAGGAAGGGCCAGCTTTCCTGTTTGGACTAAGGTGATATATGAAACCTCCTTGAGCAATGTCACATCTCCTATCATGGGATTATGAAGACAGATGGCCCTTGGCTCTGATTTGCAATGTCATCGTCAAACTTGATCTTGGATGTACTCTTTCTGCAAGTGCATAGGTCTACTTATAATACAAGCAAATTTTGAAGTTGAATTATATGTTCATTGCTTATTTGTCCAACATTCTTACAGACTTTGTGATGATGATATGAATCACAAGCTGTGTTGGTCAGATATATTAGTCATTTTTATCATCTTCTTCATCATCATTATCATTGTCATAATCTGCCACCAACCTCCTTCTCCTTCTTCTCCTTCTTTTTCTCCTCCTGCTCCTTCTCCTCCTCCTCTTTCTCCTTCTCCTTCTCCTCCTCCTTCTCCTCCTCCTTCACCTTCACCTTCTCCTCCTCCTCCTTTTCCTCCTTTTCTTCTCCTTCCTTCTTCTCCTCCTCCTCCTCCTCCTTCTCCTTCTCCCTTTTCTCCTCCTCTTCCTTCTTCTTCTCCTTCCTTCTTCTCCTCCTCCTCCTCCTCCTTCTCCTTCTCCCTTTTCTCCTCCTCTTCCTTCTTCTGCTCCTTCTCCTTCTCCTCCTTCTCCTTTTCCATTTTCTTTTCCTCTTCCTGTTTCTCCTTTTCCTCCTCCTCACTATCAAGGTCATCATTATCATTAATCAGTCCTTATCCTCATTTTTGTAATTCTCATAAATCTTCAACTTATTGTTCACCTTCTCATTGATTTCAATTATTACTGGAAGCATCAGTATCATTGGTGCAACATACAAATAGTCATCATTTGTCCTAATTACTGAAAAACAAATTGTATTCATGACCACCATTGTCTTCTTCTTCCTGCTCCTTTTCTCCTCCTTGTCATCCCCTCCTTCCTCTTCATTTATTTTTATCATCGCTGTCTTTATCAAAATCATATTCTATTGTAAATCTATAACTAAAAGCTATTCCTTTATAACGTTGCAGCATTTTAATTTTGCAATTATTTCAGTGGTTCCCTCAATATATTTTTGTTAAAATTTGGGGAAATAAATCAATACAGCATTTACACTTTACAGTCGAGGGAAAGGAAGATCGGTGGAATTTTTTTGGAAAATATTTTGGTACAGTGCTTGCACACTCTTTCGTATAGGCACTTTCACTACATCTTGTTAGAGATATTTTACAGTGGAAAGTCATCTCAGCTATCTTCAGTGCTGCACAATTATGTACCAATCTTCTTTCTGTCTTCATTCCTGAAGTATGATATTCTGTCAAATATTTGTTAGTAGGATTTTCTGGCACTAGCGAGTCTGAATGGATAGGTTGGATAGTGTTTCAAGCCTTGTCAAATCTTTTCAGCAAACAAGGAAACCTGTTAGACCATGGCAAGCATGTAAACATTGATGTTGAAGAGAAGGTGAGGTGTGGTGGCTATGTTCACATTTGTGAGAGTTAGGCCATTTCAGTATTTTCACTACATCCATTTATATCATTCACCCTATGCAACAGCTCTTGAAATTTAGATGAAAATGTAGTTTACTTTAATTTGAATAGGACTACATGTTATTTACATCACTAATTTGAATTCTATGTATTCATGGCACATTGAGCTGATTGGGACCAGGGGCCGGTTGCACGAAAGCCTGACATCTCTAACTTCGTGACATCTCCATAATGCGTTTCACGAAACCCTGACACGTGAACTTCCAGCGCGACAAAAGTTATGACAGACTCGGAGCCGTCATAAGTCAGGCGCCACATACGGTTACACTATGCACATGCCATTTCAAGAATCCACCAATTGTCAAATACAACCGGCAAAATTTAGTAATTTAACAATAATACAACCCTTCAAATCATGCTATTAAATGTTTAAGGATATTTCAATTTGGACACTTTATCCCAAACATGTCGTAATATATCAGTGATAAGTTTTTTTAAATCTGTATGACATTATTGTATTAGAGTGGTTAGAAATCATTGTTATAAGCATCTGTCATTAAATAATAAAAATTGTGTGTTATAGCAACTTAAATAAACATTTAATATCTCTATTACCAAGATAGGATTAATATAAGATAACAAAAGAACACACTAAATAAATATAGACATTAAAAGGGACCACATAAAAACAGTGCAGTGAATGAAGCTGCAAATTAATTAATGCAGGTACGGTATCTTGGGCGTCATTTTTTATTGATCATGTGCTATCTAGTTGACGATAAAATTGATACTTAAGAGTTATTAAGCGTGTATTGTTTGTAATTATGTGATGGTTTGTATTGATAAAATCTGTTCCTATTAATTTCAATCAATTTTTGTCTGTAATTTCAGTTAACGCTGGTAATGCATGTTACAGACAGGTCGCTAAGATATCATACCATTTGGTGACAAAGATAGTTTACTATCGATTCCGCTTGGAGTTGGAGATGTCATGGTTTCGTGAAACGCAAATAGTTGTCTGTCATATCTCCAGACATCAGTGACATCTACTGTATAGTGGCTGGAGTTATGACGCGTTCTTGCAACCGGCCCCAGGAGTCAGACAACATCATTACTTTGTTATATGTACATGTATATCAGGGTTGTGAAAACAGTACAATACAAAAAGAAAATACTGGAAAAAAATTGGCACTGGAAAAATTATTACTTTGTTAATATTAGGGTTGTAAAACAATAAAATACAGAAAGAAAATTGCAAGTTTGGGACTTGAATTTCTTTGATTTTTTTGATATAATGAGATTTTGTATTTCAATGTTCTTTATAATGAGAATTTTTCTTTCATAATGTTTAACCTGCTACCATTGTACAAATTTATTATGCACAAAAGATGTATCCACTTCCATCAGTGTCTGTGTAGACAGAATATGACAAGTCCATAGGTGTGAAGAGCTGATTACTTAGGAGATTGAGTTCCAAATGAGATTGGTCTGTGTTTGTTTTTAATCTCTCATCTTTGCTTAAACAGTGAATTGATGTGTATTTAAAGGGTAGATCACAAGTCTGGTTTTACTTTAAAAAATTCTCATTTGTAAATGTTTCATCTCAAAATTCTGATATTTGTAAGTCCTCCCAACTAATTATTAAAGAAGGAGAAAGTATTCTGCAGTTCCAATATTGCAAATCATATTTTACTCTCAATGTTGAATCAGGTTGAAAATGGCTGGTTAGCACTCGCACAGGTTGATTTAAAGGTATTGGCTAACATTAACCACAGTTAAAAAAATCTGAGCCGCATGATTCCCCATGCTACCAGTGTCTTTGATGAGGTCTAAAAATGAAACCCTGAAAAAAATTGTATTTCAAAATGATTATTTAGTGCTGTAAAAAAGTGAAAATCGTAAGTTGACCAGATTCACTTGCCCATTTCCTCCCATAGACTTACTGTGTGTACACCTAGGTTAATAAAACTCGCCCCGAGTTTTATTGTTTATTCATGTATAACTTGCCATTGGCAGCGTAACTTTCCAAACTTTTGTATTCTAGGGTGTTCACATGTATTTGTCCATTTGAACACTACTATGTAGCTCAGATATCAAAGTTTGACAATTTTTTAAATTGAAGCTAAACAATGTTAGCCTAGATCACTTTAAGTTGAGTTTAGCTGGACAGTTTGAGTGTCAATCACCTTTATTTCTCTTTATTGATACTAACCTCCTTTCACTTCTTTATTTTTTTTACTTTTTTTATATTAAAAAAATAAACAAAAGACAATGATCCACCAAATGGCTAAACTCTCTATTGTTCAAAGTATGTTTATTTTGATGCTCTGAAAAATTGAATTATTTGCTCCTCGTTTTGACCCAAATAACTGTACTTAAGGTCACTTGCCATTGTTTTAGATTTGTACAAATAGGAGCATATGACATAAACACTGCAACTCAAAACTTCACTAAATTGCCCCCCCCCCTCCCCAAATCATCTGAGCTGTATCCATATTGTGTGCACCTACTCCTTGTGTTTTGCATGTATTTGCTGGTCTTGTCATGAGTTCATTCACATGTATACAGTGTATTATGAAAAAAAAATATTTTGAAGATACATGTAGCATTTGCATTATATCCCTGTAAGTCATGTGACAGAGAAATTGTTTTAATCAATTAATGTTTGCAAAATTTTTACATGTTACAACAATTTTCATTGTTATACAAATATTGAGCAATGAACTGTTGTTTATTTGCATGGAAGTCTGAAAATTGTACAGTCTTGTATTCATATACCCTCATCTCTATAAATGCACTCACAAAACCCTCTACTACTGTCAGAGTTGTAACACTTGTTGTCTCTGTAAATATCATAGAAGTATGCACTCGCTGGAATTTGGAAATGGGACGTCAGATGAACTCTTGATACTTTCAACCATTGAAGGTTATTGTTCTGTGTCAATAGTCTGATAATTGTGTCACAATTGTTTGCGCTGTTGACAAAACATTGACAATGTTTGACTTCCAAATAACCCAGACTCAGGTGAATAACAATGGCATGCAAGGGCTTTGAGAACACTTAGCAAAAGGTAATTGGGGTGTCGCTTGCTGTTTTGTTGATTAAGAGAGGTGTTTGAAAACCAAAAAGTTACTTTCTACTCAAGAAGGACAATTCCAAATAACCCACACTTGGGTGTATAACAATGGACAGACAAGGGCATTGAGAGCACTTAGAATAAGGTAATTAGGGTGTCGCTAGCTGTTGTTTAAATACCAGGAAAGTCACTTTCTGCATAAGAAGTGAAACAATGATACATTGCTATTCCAAGGAGATGTCAATTTCAGTTGATTGAACTCAGTGAAAGGAAACTGTCTTTCCTTTTACCAGCCATTCATCATGCTTCTCTCCTTTCTTGTTCCCAGTCACTTTCTTCTACTAATTCCCTCCTCCTCTGCTCTCTCCTCCCATCCCCTCTCCGTCTTCTCTTCCCCTCCTCTCCCTCCCCTCCCTTCCCCTCCCCTCCCTTCCCCTCCCCTCCCATTTCCCATTCCCCCTTTGCCTTCCATCATAACAATAATCATGATCTCAATGTGAAAGAATCCTAGCTGCTCTCAATCTCCCTGATACACAATGGGACTCAAGAAATAATTTCCACAACCACCTTTACTACTCTTTTGAATATAAAAAAAGATGAGTTTTAAAGATTTATTTTAATTCAAGTTTGAAGTTGTAGAAATCTAGTACTACACTTTGAACTTGATCATTTTACAAAAAAGTATTTTTTTCTGCATTTAGTTAATCCTGACTTTCTTAAAAGTATATTTGTCCACTCCTCTACGTTAAAACTTCATGGTAGCCCAATAATTTGGCCAACTTGGCTCCCTGACCTATCCCAGCAGTAGCAGGAAACAAAGTGATGGGATTGAATTTAGTGATGATCATCTTCTCAGCAGCATACAACTTATTTTTCGCGTGACTTTCTGATCCCCCAATTATGACCATGGTATGACAAGTACAAGTTTTGAAGTGGAATTTGCAACATCATAAACTCTGAGTATTCTTTTGTTGTTATTTTTTAATCCAAATTCAATGTATGGCAGCAGCAGCAAATGGACTGACTTGCAGAGCTGTCAATCCCGTGACTCTTCAGGCAGTTCCCGGAAAATATCAATAGTACTTCAACATTTTACAAAGCAAAATTTTGTATCTCCATGATGAATGAGAATGTGTAGGGCCTACAACATAAATGGTGCATGCAATTTATTTAATATCTCGTTTGCAGTCACCCTGATTGCATGTATATCATTGCCTGCTGTAGATTTGAGAACATTCTTATAAAGATTGTCTGTTTCTACAGGGGGCGGTCGGGGGGGGTGAAAAGTACAGTACAGGTATAAAGAAAGGTTGATGAAGAATGTAGAAGGATCTATGATGCCTTTGTATTTCTGACTGGCAGGGTGCATGTTCATGGTGGATATAACTCATAACTCATATAACTCATCAAATTGAATAACTTCTACCTCCATAGTTGTAGTATGAACTTAAAAGAGGATGCATACCATAAATACCCAGCCATGAAATTGACTTGGTGATTTATGGAAGTGCATGAATAAATCACATTGCAACACCATTGACTTCCCAGCTGCCTTAGAATCTAAATGCTCCCCAGATCTGTGAGCACCTTTTTGCAATAAATCTCTCCACTGGTTACCTGCAATATGCAGTTCATTATTTGCATACATAGTGGTGTTGAATTCTAAATTTTCGTAAAGCCTCCAAGGAACTATTGGTTATGGATTGAAATTTAATTACATCAATCATTTTGATTCTTCATGACCAGATTATAACAAGAACTAATGTATATATTTCAAAAGAAAAATAAATAATGATGTACATGTTGAGAACTGATCCAATGGCATCTAGCAGTAGCATATGTCCTTTTCATGTGTTCAACATTGTTGTTTTAGCCAAGACTGCATACTACATTGAGTACATTCCAAAGATTAAATTCAATTGCCATGGCCTGGGCTTTCTTTATTTCATTTCCAATCAGTCAGAGGAAATAATACAACCACCAGTACATAAATGTAGGCCTATATATTTCTGTAGAATGTGTACATGTAGGTCTCCACAGTACATGCACTTGGATGCATTTGACTGAACCATTTGAATAATTTGCATCCCACAAAAATGCAATAATATTGATTGAATTTGAATTTATTGACAACAACACAAGACAAAATTACAAATGTACATTTACATTCAAAAAGTAACATGCTCGTATACATATCCATACATGAGTTACAAAGATAAAGAAAATATCCATGACATATTATATTATAATAATGCCATATAAAAATTTGTAAATTTACCATACCTTATCAATATGCAAAATATTATTGAATTCCTAAAATGATACTTAAAACTATAGCAAGAATTGATGCTTTATAAAAAGTCCAATAGTGAAATAGCGATTCAAATAAACATATTTTTTTTTAAAACTTAAACTGTTGTTAAAGGGAAAACCAAAAGTTAGCACGAGTGCTAGTCGAGATTGGTTCCCCAAGTTTCAAAACTGTATGCAAAGTCAAATTTAAGTATACATGTATTCACATCCAACAATTAAGCAGGAACATTTATTTTGACTTAATAACATATTATTTGATCTTTATGATTTATCAATGCTTAAGAGTCTAGTTCTTAGGTTTTTGCAAAATGATATCATGAAATATCATGTAGTTTACCCCTTTTGTTTATAAGTCTGGGTGTTCTGTCAGATTTGATTACTGGATTACAGTCTACTTGAGGGTGTTTTTTGTCGCAGGAAAATTGCAGGTGGATATATTTTATTGTAACAGCTTACTGAAATTTCCAAATTATTTGAAAATCACTTAACCTTGGTGTAGCTGCATATTTGTTTCTGTCAAGTTTTATTTACAGTAGTCTGCCTCAGAGCTGTAACAAAAAGGGGAACAAAGCCTTTTCCTCCACTTTGTTAAAAATAACAAAGTATGGTTAATTTATATGTTCTCAGCATTGTCCCAATATAGGAAAAAACATATGCAGAATACTGTTTTGTCAAATTGTTGGCAAAGAAATTTCTAAAATTGCATCTCTTTGTTGTCTTTAATTAACTTACTGGTACACATATTTCACATTTTGTGTTGTTAATGCTGGATAAAAGGAATTAATTCTAGGTACAATGTTTCACTTTAAAGGTATTGGCTAACATTTACCACAGTTAAACAAATCTGAGCTACATGATTCCCCATGCTACCATTGTCTTTGATAAGGTCTAAAAATGACTCCCTGAAAAAAATTGTATTTCAAAATGATTATTTAGCGCTTTAAAAAAGTGAAAATCGTAAGGTGATCGGATTCACCTGCCCATTTTCTCCCATAGACTTACTGTGTGTACACCTAGGCTATTTAAACTCGCCCCGAGTTTTAATTATTTATTCATGCATAACTTGCCATTGGCAGTGTAACTTTCCAAACTTTTTTATTCTAGGGTGTTTATTTGTCCATGTGAACACTACTATGTAGTTCAGATATCAAAATTTGACAATTTTTTAAATTGAAGCTCCACAATGTTAGCCTATCACTTTAAATTTTACTGCAATGATGGGTAAAATTTTACTGACCAACCAGGTGCATGTACAGTAGCTGCTTGGAGTTCCAGCTATTATGACCTTTGACCCCAGCTCATTCCTTAGATGACCTTTTCACCCCAGGACCTGCATACCTGTCAGTATGGAAGGCCTATCCATTTCCCTATCTCTGAGAGTAATTGCTTCTGACTTGGAATGTCTGTCTTCACCTGGGTTAATGACAAAAGTTCCTGGCATCACTTAGCTAGTCTAGGAGCCAGACCCTACATCAATGTGGATGGATGTTCTATTACTTGTAATACATGTATGTACACAGAAATAGACTTGTACGGGTAGTGTGATCATCATGAGTGTTTTATGATAAAAGCAAGACAAAAGCAAAGAAAGAATAATCATTTGAAACGAACAAACCTTTTTTTAGAAATTTTTACATCAAACTGTTCGGCCAGACCCAGATACGTCAGGGAAAATACATGTACAACATTTTGTTTATGTTTATTACTTGTAGTACTGTCTCTGTTTTTCACAGTTTCTTTTGTATTGAACCCTATGGCAAATTATGAGAGCTCATTTGCAACTTACAGGGGTTCTTTTTTTTAGGCATTTCAGGGGCAAAATTGTCAGAAAACCCATGTATTTTTCCCCTGATTGATGTGTACATTTCAGAATCATGAGCTGTCCTGTGTATTTGGAATTCATGTACTGTATGAGACTAGCTTCAGCTTTGTCCAGCAGCTGAGAAACCAATTAATGTGCATGTAAGTTGTCCAGAGAATTAGGCTGAAATTAATAGCCACAATCTGTACCTGGATGGACCTGTTGAAATACTATCTGTTGATGGGGCTGACATTAGGATAATGGCTGAAGTACTAATCATATGTGAGGTAGAGTTGTTATGATGGAAGCGAAGAGTACCTGGCAAAAACAATGCAGAATAATTTGTCGCTTGTCTAGCAGAAGGACCCTAGCATATGTTCCTGGCAGAAGGGCCTTAATAGTAAATTTTCTCTAATTTGAGAAGTATTGCCTTATTTGAAATTTGCCCTTATGGCCTGAAAGAAGGATTTAAAAGTATCACAAGACTTTGATTTCTTATGTAAAGAGCCAAAGGTTTTCAAGTTAGAGGCAATTACAGATTAAAGCCCTTCTGCCGGGAACATTTGCTAGGGCCCTTCACAGACGCGGTTCTAGACCGAAAAAAATAGGGGGGCTACTGGGGGCTTCCTTCACGGCCAAATCCTGGGTCAAAATTTTTCTCGGTCATCCCAGCTGCCGAAAAGTCGCTTGGGTTGGGGGTGGTAGGAACGAAAAATTTTCCATTCCAAATCCAGGTCTAAAATTTTTATTTCGATCAGACTCAGTCGCCCGAAAAGGTCGCTTCAGAATTTTCTACCCGTCCGAAAACTATTATTTTTTTTTTGGCGGGGGTGGGGTGGGGGGCTTAAGCTCATCAGACATTCACCGCTGACGGAAAATAAGATGTAAATTATATATGTGATGCACATTAGAAATTCTGGCTCCAAGGGCCGGGGTCCCCATCCTCTCCATCCCCCCCACCCCCAACAACCCTCCTGGTTTGCAAGTGTTTAGAACATTTGGCTTTTTATAGTCAACAGCGCTGAAATCTCAATTTACTGTATGGCGGATTATAGTTTATTAGATAGCATACTAGTCACACATCATTACACTCTTACTGTGCTCAAAATTTGACAAGATCCTCTCAGTATTCAAAAATATGCTTAGCATTTGATATTGTCTCTAATTGTTAAATTGTTAGCACCATGTTGTGTTGTTGTCAATATGAAATTTAACAATGGAAGAAGCAAGCCAAATTATGAGGCCAGAAGGTGCCCTTTTTTAGAATATATTTTGTGTTTGTTTGTTTGTTTTCATAGAGTGTTTATTTTGTTTGGTCAATTTCAAGTCATTGACAAAATGAATTGATTAGCTCTCCATTCATTCCCTGGGTACAATCACACAAAGAAAGAAATACATAGGTGTGCATTTTTGCATATAGCCCTAACTGTTTTCGGTCAGATGCATGGAGGGAGAAAGAAGTAGGCCTTACATTTGAGTGTGCAGTGCAAGCTACCTAAAGTTCAACCCTAGTCAAGTTGGGAACCCAAACATTGCTATTTTATCAGTTTTCTTTTTTAGTACCCAAACCATATTGAATTATGAATAATTTTGAATTGCCCCCTCATACAGCTGTCTGAATTTAACCTGCTTAATTTCGTTTTATGCCACCGTGGGTGTGAAATGATACGTGAATCACCAATATCTCTGGACAAACTTTTCCCGTTGACGTCTCTCCTATATACTGATATCCATTTCAAATTCCCTCGTAGATTTCAAACATTTGACAGTTTTGCCTGTCAGCTGCTCAGCAATCAAACTTGGTTATTTATTACTAGAAAATAAAACTTTAAAAGTGAAAACAAAATAAAACTCAAAATCAAATTCAACGTATCAATGACATTTGAGCCCAGCTGAACCTGTTCCCAAAGTGGTGTATTGTATTGTATGTTGTGATTTACTTGATGTTTAGAAAACAAATGTTTGGGTATGCTTTTATCGGAAATTTTATCTTTCAAGTTCAACAGTTACATCATACATGTATGAGAGTTTTTGTTGAATTTGATGCAGACAATATGTAATTGTATCAGAACTTGTGTGTGGTCTAACCGAAATTAGAACCAGTAATAAACATGACTTAAATTCAAATTATCATTGATTGAAGATGATATGTTGTACATGGCTGCTTGTACAGTAACACAGTAAGGCTACATGTAAATGTGAAATATATAATTTTACTCTGGGATCGTTGCTCTATTTCTGAAATCTGGACAAAAAATCTGGCTTCCTCTTCAAGATTACATAACCTCATTTTCACCCAAAATTGAGAATGAGAGACGAGATTTGTCACCTGAGCAATGCAATATACTTTGCAATGTACAAAACATTTGCGCCCCCATGCATGTTTAGAGGCAGCCCCCCCCCCTCATTTTCTCAAAGTATTGAAAATACCAGGGATTTAAGTGTGTTTTTTTTTGGGGGGGGGCTGCCAAAGATTTGCACTGAATGACCATTTCAGCTGCTGCTTTGGCCATGATAGTGTTTTTGGCTGTGAAAATTTTTCGCCAAACCAGCCCCCCCCCCCCACTAAGCGACTTTTCGCAGCAATATTTGACCACAAATTTGGCCGCGAGAATTTTCCGATGGATTTCGCCCACCACCCCCCCCCCNCCCCCCCAGTACGATTTTACCCGGGTGTCACCTCTGTGCATGTTGTCATTTGATCTGATAGAGGGCACTATTCAATACGACTGTCCCTGTGAACATTTATTGTACACAAATAATTGTTTCATTGCTTCAAAACCAAGGTTCTCTTAGCAAGTCATTTTGACTGAACACTATCTCGTAAAACTCTTCCCCTCATCGGGCCACCATGGTTCCTAGGGATGACAATCCTGACTTCCTTCGAACCTTCCCAGCATTCCCTTCCTGACGAAGACCATCCCCCAGATGTGAGGGAATCCCGGATCTAAATATTTTGTAACAACCGCGATCTCGGGGACTCGAGACGAGTAAATCGATGTGACAACTACATTTGGAGGTGTAACTTGAAACGGATATCCAATCCCTGCCAACCCCCATCAATGACTTCCTGCAGACAGGGGCCCCCTCCATTCTCCTAGCCCATCAAATTATCCTGATTTGAAATGGAAGAGTCTGTGGTCTTAACCCACTGGCAGCCAAACAGGCCTAGTCTAAATGAAAAGAGTTGTTGAGTTTGGGGGGTGGGACAGTGAAAGTGGAGGGACATTCACTAATAGATTCATCACTGTTTACTGTTAAATTGACTTTTCTGTCACAATGAAATTGGTCAAGATAATATTTGACTATTAGCCCCCATCTGTAGTTGGTTGACAGACTGGCAAAGGAATTGTGTTGTTGTGTGTGTGTGTGTGTGTGTGTGTGTGTGTG
>JZLH01S0513740.1:10966-27660 GCA_001188425.1 Eucidaris tribuloides
TATGTATATTAATGTCTATATGTAAGCGCTATGGTACATTTGTGTATAGCGCACATAAATACTCATTATTATTATTATTATTAAATGCAGCTGGTAGAGCGATCACAAGGAAATCTCTGCGGCGGCGGCGCGACGAGGCCAAATCCATAGTATCCTCCGAACAGAGTTTGGGGGATACAATAAACTGAACTCTCACAGATAAATTACTTTCTCCTAATACTGGAGGGGGGGGGGGCGCACTGTCATTACAAGGTGTACACCATGCGCATGTGAAACATGAGTAAACAGGGTTGTTTTTCACGGTTGGACGATGTACTCGCATACATTGAAAAGGGTATCAAAATCGCCAAGATCAGGAAAAAAGGGTATACTTTTAACAGACAGTTTACTTCAGAAGGTATATTTTCAGACTTGAATACTTGTTTAGGGTATCTTTTCAGACTTGAATACTTGTATAGGGTATTTTGAGATCGACAGATAATTACTTGTTTAGGGTCCATTTATAAAGGCCGTACACGCGCATGGTGTACACCTTGTAAGACCTATATATATGACCTGCCACCACAATACCCTGATAAAGTCACACATCTTTCAAAACATAAAAGCAGAACTAAATAACTTTGGGTAAAAATGTGAATATTTACACTTTTGCTATGTGTGAATGTCATAAAATCTTTGATCTTTAAAGATTGTGTCAGGGATGTGCAAGTCCATTACTTCCCTTCATTATCAATACCAAACGGTAGTTTAGTACTTACAAATGGTGTGTTGAAAGTTTGAGATCCATACGTCATGACTTTGTTGTTTTATGAGAAAAACGACACGTTACCAAAATGTTGATCTTTCCGTGAGTTTCAATTTTGCTCAAACTGCGAATCGCGGTTATGTGTATCTTGGCAAGACCAGTAGAGCGCACTGATTGGTTGAACGGCTAACCTCCGCACGACCTTTGGCTAACGGCTGATCGGACAATTTTGGAACGACACGTGCACGTTTGACGTCACAGATTTTTGGAAATTGCTTCTGAGTAATTTGAAAAGGGATGAAGTTTAACTGTCCAGATTTTCACCAAAACTCAATATTTTACCCCAAGTGTCTATGAGAGGTGTTTATTTATATTAATCTTCATATTGGATATGATTTCAGCTGATTTCATTCATTTTGGTGTTTTTTGACGTGCAAATGAATGACACAATCTTTAAGACATTTCACTTTCATTTCTGCCATCCCAATTACAATATTTTGCGCTTTCCTTATGTCTGGGATGTGCGACTTAATTAGGGATTCATGGAGACGGGTCACATTATACACCTGTCTCCTGTACCTGGTGCACACACTCTATCATCATCTACAATTTGATGTCTCCAAACGGGTTTCTTTTATCTCTATATTTATATATCATATGTTTATATATTTTCATATATTCATCATGTTCATATAACATTATTATCAGCATATATTTATCATGCTTATAACCATATATATGTTTATACTGTATATTCTTGTTTCCTCTAACTGGTGCACAAACACCATCAGCATCTAGAATTTGATTTTCCAAATGGGTTTCCTTTATCTCTATGTTTATGTATCATATTTTTATATATTTCATATATTCATCATGTTCATATAACATTATCTTCATATTATCATGTTTATAACCATATATATGTTGATGGGCAATTCCATAAAATAATCAACTTTTGTACGTCCAACCCCCCATTTTTCTCCATTCTTTAATGCTTAACTTTCACTAACTGCTCAAGCCATGATAATTTAAGAGCATCATAACCCTTTAATAACAAGAAATCAAAGAAATCATTTCCGGAAGGTTCCACATATAGGGGGTCGGACGTACATATTTTGTGGAAATGCCCTTATACTATATATTCTTCTTTCCTCTACCTGGTGCACAAAGTCCATCAGCATCTAGAATCTGATGTCTCCATATAGGCTTTCTTGTCAGGGCATCCAGCTTGGGTCCCATTAACCTATCAAAAGACTGGTTGGCGTATCGTTTGAGGGTGCACTTGGTATTCCTGTAGACGAGACAGCGACCAAACCCTGGAAGACATTAAATAACAAACATATTAAATATCATTTGGTATGGTATCTATTTCCATGAGAATCAAAACAAATAAAATGTACACCTGGATTGCCTTATTCATATAAATTAAAATCAAATTAAACCAACAAATTGTTAATGATAAAGAGAATCCCAATCAAGAATCTGATGTAGTTCTTCACTTGATGTATAAGAACGTGGATCATTATTTAAAATAATATGGCTCGCTCGATTTTGTAGTGTTTGTATCATATGTATCTGATTCTTTTTACCAACAAATATATTCTGTCTAACAAATCACATACTGAAACATCTAGGTGAACATGTGCATTTAGCACTAAAACTTTAACATTAATTAAGTGTTTGACTGAATTCTTTGGTCAGATTTTCTGGGCTTCTGTAGCAGCCTGTCGTCTCTGAGTGTCCAATGTACTGGGCTTCTGTACAAGCCCGTCGTCCCCAAGGGTTATTGTGATAAGAGCCAATGGTTTCCAAGTTAGAGACAATTGAAGATTAAGGCCCTTCTGCTGGGAACATTTGCTAGGGCCCTTCTGCCAGACAACTGAAGGAGTCTCTCGTACCTCTATCAACCGACGCCTTATTTAGGATGAGGGCGTCCTCTATGTCATAGCCACTGTAACTCATGACGGCAATGACCGCATTCTGGCCGGCAGGAATCTTGTCAAACCCGATCAGGTCGATGGTCTGAAAACAGCAAAGAAAAAGAGAAAACAAGAGAGTTTTTGAACAGCACATTTAGCCCTAACCTGTATTATACTAAGAATATCTAGACTTCTAGTGTTGGTATGAGTCATGGTTATGGGTACAGTGCCATGGGTATGGGTACTAGTACTAGTACAGACCAGTGGGTATGGTACGGACTAGTGGGTATGGAACCAGATTGAAGCATGGATGCAGGTACAGGTACATGGGTATGGTACGGTACCATGGGTGTGGGCACGGGTACAAAATCATGGGTACAGGACCATGGGTATAAATACAGGTACAGAATTTTATATTTGGGTATGGGTACAAGTCTGAGAATATCACATTCAGTAAATGTACCATTGCAGAGGTGATAAACCACCTGTCTCAGAAAAGTTTCATGCTTAGGAGAACCAAAACACATGGATGCTTTAACACACCACAAAATGGGATTATCATCTCTTCACCTAGTCACAGTTGCTGTATCATTCAGAATTGAAATGTGAGATTTGGCCAGAGGTAAATCTAAAAGTCATTTGCATCCAAAACTGAGATAAAATGTGTTGTCACCCTAGCAACAGTATAGAGTTTTGAGCTGATGCCAATTAATTTTTGCATATCTAAGTATAACTGTGTGTTTAAATCAAAGGTGAGTTATGTCGGCTTGTTCTCAAACCGTCTACCTCAAGGTTGTGAATCGTTCAAACCATTGCCCCGATATGAATTTAGATGAACCATCATTATTCAATACTAACACTGAGTGTGGTGTTTTGTAATACTAACAAAAGCCTGGGGGGGGGGGATAGTGCTTAATGTGTTTATTTACTGCCCTGCATCAATGCTCCAGGCACAAGGTCAGCAAGGTCGTAACAGAAGTGGTTGACAGCTCACAACAGGTTGTAATCATCAATTTTGAGGTGATGAATGTCCACTACAGTGGTAAATTATTCATTCCCCTGTTGTGTCACGCCAGAAAAGCACTGAGCCAATTTTTAAAGTACTTCTTTGTTCAAATCGGTTGAACCGGTTCAATTCGTTGAGCCAATGTGTCGTTCAGCTCACAGATGTCCGAAACGAACAGACTCACCTTTATAGTTAAATTCCCCCAAAATATACATGTAGATGCCCCCATTACAGTTAATTCATTTACTTTTTGAACATTTCAGCCCCCTTTAAAATATAAAGAGTCTCATTTGTACACAGCCACTCAGAACACGAAAAGATCACTATCCTCTTAAGCTACTGATGAAGGACATGTCTGTGAAATCTGGAGATCAGTAATAACCCAGAATGTGAAAAATGCACAAACAAAACAATGGCTGTTTTAGAGTACGTTCTATGGTAGGAGTTTTTTCCTCACGAGAAAAAAAATCAAATCAGAGTCAACGGTCACTATTATTCCACTAAAACTGAGTTTATAGCTTCTATCCTTTCCTAAAGGTTCTCATCATATGGTATTTTCTTTTATACCAGTGTATTTACACAATGTTAACTTGTAGGCATGCATAAGAGACACTTGGCCTTGAAAGGAAAATGACATGATTGGGGGTAGTCCTCAACTTGGGGTGAAATTATTCTAGAATCAAGTAAACTATGCAAGGATTCTACTGTGAAAATTTTGTAGTCAAAAGTTGACTCATTCTAAAATAACTTCCATCAGTATGACAGACAAACCTGTCATGTAGATTTCTATGGGATCTCATTCTTTCGGGAAACAAAATAAGTATGTTCATGCTTGATTCGGCTTAAGTAAACAAATTCCAGATAAATCCTTCCAGCCAGGAGATACACTCCAGCTGGTGTATCCATTGTATATCTTTCAACCAGTTTGGCTTGGGAGGCATTTTTTTTTGTAATTTTCCCAAGCATGTCACTGCTCTTTCAATGTTTGCATGAGGAATTGTAATTTGATTTGAATGTGAAAGGATGATGTTATTTGAGGTGTTTGTCAACACTTCTAAACCCGACATTTTCTGTATAACTGAAACATGGTTGGATAGTGATATTGTTGATTCTACCCTTGGAATTCCCGAGGACTACTTGATTTTGCGGCGAGATCGCCCCGGCCGTCGAGGTGGTGGCGTCCTGATAGGAGTTCACCAGAAATTGAACCCTGTTCCCGTCCACCACGATAATATCAATATTGAAATTGTATGGGCATCTATTAGCGCCAACAACTCTTCTTGGTTGATAGGAGTGCTGTATAGGCCACCCAACAGTTCGTCTTCATTCTGGAACCATTTACAGAATCAGCTAGATTTCTTGAATGTGAATGGTTATGATGGATGTTTGCTTCTGGGTGACTTCAACGTCGACATGTCTACCAACGCCAACTCTCTCAATCGCAATCTTCTTCTGGAAGTGATGAACGACTCCGGCTTTGTTCAAACAGTTTCATCTATTACACGCCCAGCAACTCGTGATAATTCATCAGGGACCATCATCGATCTTGTATTCACCAATTGTGAAAATGCGATTGTAAGTGTGAACACCATACCGAATCCCATGACCTCAGATCATTATGCTGTACATATCCGCTTTCGATCCTTGAAACCAGCACCATTACCATCTGTGTTGCGTTCATTTCTCCAAATCCATAAAGGAGACTTCAATCACCTTCGCAATCTCTCACGTCTTTTACCGTGGAACGCTCTCTTAGATGCTACAGATCCTGATATATGTTGTGATACTTTTACCGATATTTTCCATTCCGCTGTGAAAGACGCGATTCCGTCAACCACAAAACGCAAATCTTGTTGTTCCCCGTGGATCACACAAGAACTTACAAAACTGATTACGAACAAGCATACTCTGTTCAAAACTGCTAAGAAAACAAAGAGAACTGATGACTGGAATACGTATATTCCGTAACAAAGTCAAATCTGAAACTAGGAAAGCGTATTGGGCTTATTTAAACACATTGTTTGTATCCAACGATAATAGACGAAAGTTTTTTTTGTATTTGTACGTAGTCGTAAGCAGTCACCACCTCCTCCCAGGTTCCATCACAATGGTCAATTGATGTCCAAGCCAGATGACATGATAGCTTCTGCTTTCAGTTCTTACTTTTCTTCCGTTTTTGCCCCTTCTATGCCACTTCTTCCTGATGCTGCTCCCTGTTCTCTCCCTATTCCAGAACTCTCTCAGGTATCCGTGTCCAAGGCTGATGTTTATCGTGCTCTTCTAAAGCTTCGAAGAAACAAATCCCCAGGACCGGATGGTATTTGTTCTCACATCTTGATTGTTAGGGTAGCTCTTGAATTTCACATCTGTTAACCATTCTTTCATGCCTCTTTTTCCACAGGTATTGTACAGGCAATGTGGAAGCAGGCCACGTCACCCGTATTTTCAGAACCGGTGAGTCGCTCTCGGTTACTAACTCCGCCCAGTGCACTAACATCTGTGTTGCTGCAAGTTGCTGGAAGATTTTGTTGCCAGGGCAATACAAGTACATTTGATAAGTATGGTCTGTTTAACAAGCGAACAACAATGGTTTTGTCAAGGGCGGAGTTGTGTAACTAACTTGTTAATGTTCTTTCACCTTTCCTCCCGCGCACATCCAATCCATGACAGACCGTCCACCCGTCATAGATGCAGTCTTTCTGGACATGGACAAAGGCGTTTGACAAATATGCCCATCATATCCTGCCTTAACAAGCGGCCACGAATTTCAACATTCGGTGGGGTTCACTTTGGAAGGACTTCTTTTCATTTTTAACTAATCGCACTCAAAAAGTTTATCTTTCTAGGCATGCTTCTTCCTGGCTGAAATTTCTTCTGGTGTACGCTCAGGCGCAGTTCACTAGGGTCCCCAACTGTTCAATCTCGTCCATTATGATATATCTTCTTTGTATCATCCCTACTGCTGTGTTTGCAGATTGATATGGTGTTATATAGGCAGGATTGATTCTTCAGATGATAGAACAAGTGCAGAAGGACCTGGAATCCTTGCTCCTTTTGGTCTCACAGAAAATGGAATGTCCCTTCAACCCCACCAAAACAAGGTCATGCAACTCACCAAAGCCAGGTTTAAACTCTCCGGGTGATATTACCGTTGGGTTGATCGTACACACTCTCTTCTACCACCTCACGATTTCGAGTATCTTGGGAGTAGTGTCAGTTCTAATCTTGACCTGGAATGCCACCTTACTTCAATTGTCGCCCGCGCCAATCGCATCCGTAGGGTTCATTAGAACTGTAGCCCGAGGCGATTGTACTAATGCCTTCTTTTCCTTGTATAAGCTTGCGTTTTGCCGATACTGAGTAGCGAGCATCCCTGCTGTGTTTCCCACACATCATCTTAATCACAGTCGATTGACGTGTCCAGCGGAACTGCTACCCCGTAATTGAGCTCAACAACAAGTGCGCGCGGTGAGATAGTCGTATCCCGAACGTGCTTGAGGTCCTTCATTGGTCTGACCTTGTCATCTAGGCGAGAATATCCTTTGTTCCTTTTTTCCATAAAAAAATTTGTTCTTCTGGTGTTTGCAATTGCCTCTAATCTTGTAGAAAACATCCGATCAGACCCCCGCGCGTCCCGAAACCTTGATTCCGTCATCTTTGATGCCAGAACCCAAGCTTCTTTTCTATTTCCCCCTTCTCTACTAGGATCTGGGATACACTGCCAGCACACGTCAAAGATGCTGCTGTGCTCTCACCTCTTTCTTCCTTTCCCAGCTCTTTGAAATCCGCCATTCTATCTGTTCAGTAAATTCTAATATTATACCACCCTTTCTTTACATATCACCCTTTAGACGCTCCATCTCACTGATTTGTATTATGATTTATTTATTTGACTGCTCCGAATAAAATTTGCAGCTTACACATTGTATAACTTTTCAACATTTTACCATGCAATAAATTTGATTTATGCCAGAAACAAATTTTTGATTTGAATTAATTCAAATTGATTTGATTTAATTTAGTCCACTAACTTTTAAAGATACATGTATTCAGTCTAGTGGAATGATCTACACTACGTACAAAATATATTTTCATGCTTTTGATACAGTTTTTTTTGTGTAATCAGGGGTGTATCTTTTGTGGGCTTTGTTATTTGAAATCAGTTACAATTTGATTGTTGTCCTGAACCATTAACCTCTGTATGCAACTATTTTGATGCATTCTTATTCAATATCATTGATTTTATGTTACTTAATTTGATTATCAGTTTGATTTAATTCAATTTAACTTAGTCTAACAAATTTTTGAAGATACTCAGCCAATTGAAAGTGCATTCACTTAGTTTAATTACTTAACACTATGCTCAAAATATATTCTCATGTCTTTGTCACAAAAATGTATATTTTTTTGTATAATTATGGGTATTTCTTTTGTGGGCTTTGTTAATTGAAATATATTACAACTTGAATACATTGTTTACTATACCATTACTACTTACCATGCAATTTATTTTTTTTTACAATTATTTTGATGCATGCTCACCCAATATTATTGGTTTTACGTTATTCATTTAATTTACTTTAATTCAATTTGATATAATTAGTTTGACTTAATTTAATGTAGTTAGATATTTTTTTCCATATATTTTCAATCATTTTAAAATATGCACGTGGTATATTCCCATATCCATGTCAGATTATCATAGGGAATTATAAATGTAATCTACTAAAATGTTTTGTTTCAAACGGAAGATTGTTTATAGACATACGTGCAATGGTTGTTTAATCTGTACACATTAATTTTATAGTAAACAAAACTCTTACATAATTTTACTTTTACTATTTGTTTTTATCAAAATTGAATATTCATTTACTTTGGAACTGTAGCTGGTCTACATTGTTATGGTATCGTTTTATTTATTTAACTGAATTGAAAAACCGTCAGCAAAGAAGTTTATTGTGCAATATGACGTACCAGATGATTTTTATGTGTTTTTATAAATGTAACTTACTGGGGCAACATGTGTGGGTTCACATGCCTATGGGCAACAGTAAATGACTTTACTTTTGTGTGCCCTGACCCACATGTTGCCCCATCTCTATCTCTATTACGTATATCCGTATTGTAATGTTTATGTTGTGTTTTCTTTGTTTTAAGTTTGTAATGTTTATGTTATTGTACATGCAATTTTATGGTCGAATAAATAATAATAATAATAATAATAATAATCTCACCTTCGACTTGACCAAGGGTGCCATGGGGTAGGCCAACAGGTACATAAGGGTGTCAATGCGATTCCTCTGGTTGTATGCAATGGTACCTGAAACATACACACAAAATAGATCAGACAGTATAATACAGAATATTTCAAAATATATAATGATAACATAATCACAATCATATCATATATAATGCTGATTTAAGGCTATGGTACATAAGGGTGTCAATGCGATTCCTCTGGTTGTACGCAATGGTACCTGAAACATACACACAGAATAGATCAGACAGTATGATATAGAATATATCAAATTATATAATCATAATATAATCATAATCATATTATATATAATGTTGATTAAAGGCAATGGTACATAAGGGTGTCAATGCGATTCCTCTGGTTGTATGCAATGGTACCTGAAACATGCATACAGAATAGATCAGACAGTTAATACAGAATATATCAAAATATATAATCATAATATAATCATAATCATATCATATATAATGCTGATTAAAGGCAATGGTACATAAGGGTGTCAATGCGATTCCTCTGGTTGTAGACAATGGTACCTGAAACATACACACAGAATAGATCAGACAGTATAATACAGAATATATCAAATTATATAATCATAATATAATCATAATCATATCATATATAATGTTGATTTAAGGTAATGGTACATAAGGGTGTCAATGCGATTCCTCTGGCTGTAGACAATGGTACCTGAAACATACACACACACACACAGAATAGATCATAAAGTAATCAAAATCATGTTATATACAATGCTGGTTGTAGGCGATGGTACCTGAAGCACATACAAAGAATAGACCATATAGATCATCTTTATTAATCAACAAGTGACAGAACAACAGTTACAAATGACAAACACAATGACGTATATAACTGAACCCAGGACCATGACAGAAATTAATAGATTAATAAAATATCACTTAAAATGCTATCATTGGCAGGGTAAAATTATTTATAAGACGGGTTTAAGAATGACACAATGGGTGATTTCAAGTTTTGGATTAGTGTTCGTGTTAGTGTTATCTTAACAATAACACGAACATTAATCCGAAACTTGAAATCGATCCGTGTTAGCGAGTTGACCCCAAAATTATGACGCACTTCCGGAAGTTGGTGTTATAGGTAGTGTTAAAAACCATCTGCTGAACCGAGCTGGGTTGCTGGTGTTAGCGATTTACATGCGTTTGCCCCATTCACTAACACTAGACCCTAGGGATTAAGAAAATCACCATTTCAAGTTCATTGTTCGTGTTAGTGTCTCGGCTTTTTTTTTTGTCTCGGCTCACTCAGCTGGGTTGCGCAGCTGTACGTGTAATGTGTACGGCAGCGCGATGCCGCGCGGTAAGCGACAAGAAAAAAATAAAATATTTTAGATTGAGAAAGAACTAAAACATAATAAAATAAGTCAAATACATGAAAACGAGGGCGAAGTACATGCCTTTCCGACAGTGGTACATTTGTAGTACGATTGTTTAAATTTCATAAAGAAATTACAACATTTCTTCAGGTTTTCCGCGTTTTTCATGTTTGTCGAACAAGGAATGTGACGTCACGCTCGTGTTAACACTTGTGTTATGATATCGATTACAGAATCGATAGTGGCTATTAATCCGAGTCGCAGTGTTGGAGTTCGGTTTAACGGCTCTTGACGTCTACTAACACTAACAATAACACTAATCCAAAACTGCCTGGAGCATGCATTTAATTCTCCTAACGTGCATGCCCAATTGATAACACATGATCGATACCTGACAATATTCTCTGCGCTGATATATCAGCAACAAAATTTAAAAGTATGTCTATGTAGTCACAGAGTAGAACTTGGTGTAACTTAGAGTCGAGTTTGAAGTGTGCATTAAGACATTTTTTAAGACAACTAGGAATTAATGTATTTAAGAGGGATTCCCTAGTGCTGTTAGCAAAAGCATGGAAATGGTGAGTAGAAATATGGGTCGTCTTTGAATTCTTTTATTTTAATGTGTCACAATGTAAGAATTTTTACGTAGATTAGTAACTTAGTACTAACTTAAAGATAGGGTTATTCTTTTGCACGTCAAAAAACATCTATATGAATCAAATCAGCTGAAATCATATCCAATGTGAAGATTAATATATATTAACACCTCTCATAGAGACTTGGGGTAAAATAATGAGTTTTGGTTAAAATCTGGACGGTTAAACTTCATCCTTTTTCCATTTGCTCAGGAGCAAATTTTAAAAAATCTGCGACGTCAAACGTGCACGTGCCGTTCCAAAATGGTCCGATCAGCCGTTAGCCAAAGGTCGCGCAGGGGATAGCCGATTGACCAATCATAGCGCTCTGCTCGTCTTGCTTCGGTGCACAGTAACCGCGATTCGCATTTTGAGCAAAATTGAAACTCACAGAAAAAACAACATTCTGGTAACATGTCGTTATTAGTTCTCATAAAACAACAAATTCATGATGTTGGATCTCAGATTTTCAACACAACATTTGTAAGTATACTAAACACGTTTGTATTGATAATGAAGGGAAATAATGGACTTGCAAATCCCTAACCAATCTTTAAGACTAGGTCTAACACCCTATATAGGTCTAAATCTAACGTTAAGCCTAGAGTCTAATTTTGGTTGCATATTTTCAGGCTGTATTGCCAACCCGTCTTATAAAACAATTGATGCACTGTTTTGTTCATGTGTTAGGGCAGTTCCAGTGTATCAGTCTTAGTCACTGCGATCGGTAACACACTTGCCCTGCGGGCGCTTGCGTTATCACTTGCACTGATTCAACTTTGTGCACTGTCTCTGCCCTAGCACATTCGCAACCAGTTCATCAATTGTATAAAAACATATCAAAATGTGTAATTAATATACAATGCTGAATGTAGGAGATTGGTACCTACAGCACACACAGAGAACATGTCATTAAATACAGTGTGTCTCAAAAAAAATTGTGCAAGTGAAAACCGCCCTCTTTGACAATTCGAAAATACTCTTGTGACATGATGCTTACGTCAACGTCAAGTGCATAGTCTTAGCTTTCAAATACCGTTAGTTTTGTTTAATTTGCTTGTCTTAATCTTGAGATATCTTAATTTAAATAAGAAAGGGTAAAATCGCAATTGTGCCACTTTTACTACAGTCCCGAGTAAAAGTAACACAACATTGTGATTACACCCTTTTGTTGTTTACGACATATCTCGAGATTAAAACAAGCAAATTGAACAAAACAAATGGCATTTAAAAGCTTATACTTTGCCCTTGACGGTGACGTAAGCATAATGTCACCAGGGTATTGTCTAATTGCCAAAGAGGGCGCTTTCTACTTGCAGAATTTTTTGAGACATGCTACAGCACGTATCAAAAAAATTTGTTCAAGTAAAAAGCGCCCTCTTTGGCAGTAAGAAAATACTGCTGTGACACATGTTTACAACAAGGGCAAAGTCTTAGCTTTTAAATGTTGTTTGTTTTGTTCAATTGATTGTTTTGATCTTGAGATATCTTGTAAACAACAAAATGGTGGAATCACAACTGTGTCACTTTTATGGGAAGAGAGCCTGATGCTATATTGACTGTAGTAAAAGTGGCACATTTGTGATTTTACCTTTCCGTTGTTAACTGAACATATCTCAGGATTAAAACAAGCAAACTGAACAGAACAAACAGCACTTGAAAGCTAAGACTATGCCCTTGATGGTGATGTAAGCAACACGTCACAAAATTGTTGTTCTCATTACCTAAGAGGGCGCTTTTGACTTGCACAATTATTTTTGAGACACACTGTATATATAAACATGTACATTGTATCTCTGAATAGAAAGATAAAATCTTTATTCAATTCAACTTAAAATATTATAGTAATATTTTTGTGTAGACTTTAATTCATCGCTAAGACAAATTGGTTAAATTTGTATTTGCTGTCAGCACTAAATCTAAAGAGATTGTCACAATGCACATGACATATCATTGCCTGTTCAAACCTGTCTTTTTCACACAAAATTCTCCATCAAACATGATCATAAAATTTGACGTGCACGTACGCGTTTGTCGTGACGCACGCACGCGTATGATTAGCACCAGTATTGACCTTTGACCTGAAGTTACTGTGTACGAAGTTTGGTCATCTTATTCGGCTCCATTGATAAGATGTGCACGAAATACGATTTTTCTTTGTGACGTCATAGATGACGTCACAACAATTTGGCAAGCAAAGTGATGCATGAAATCTTACCCAGGTATCATAGGCTATCAGAATATGCAATGAAAAGTAGGGGTCTTCGTTGATTCTAAAAAGCTATGAGTGATTTAAAAATGCCCGTCATTCACTACACGCGCACGAACGTGCATTTCTGTTTTTCGGACTTGTAAGTGATATTTTGGGTTCTGGTGGACGGGAAAGGGTTCTAAATGATGCAGAATTCAGTCAGACATCTAAAACCATTAAAAAAATGACGGTATTTGGTCAGGAAAGAGGTGCCCGGGAAAAAACATGCGTGTACACGCACGCACCAATATGTTCTAAATGACCTGAAACATATGGTGATGTTAACTCTTAACGTGCCGGAGGATTTTAACCTCTATGGACTTTACGTGTATTACTAGTCGCAGATCTGCGACTTCGGCACGTTAAGAGTTAATAAAAAGTCATTTGGAGCATTTTAAAGTTTTGGCACGTCCGTACACACCCGTGGAGGTGCGCGTGCGCACAAGGTTACATCCACAAATTGGCCCATGACCTTAACTTGACCTCTGCCAAATTTGGTTATTTTATTCGTCTTCATTCTTGAAATATTAACATATATCGGTTTTTACTAATGACGTCATGAGCCTGTAACTATCTTGACATCAGTTTTAATGTCGAGGGCTTGATATGGGACATAATTATGCAAAGTTACAAGATTATTGACAATGTTGTTTTTGAGATATGGTGTTCACAAAAAAGTGACCAGAAAGAAACAGGAAAAAAAAAACACTTTCGTACAAAATCTATGGTGATCCGCGAAAACACGGATCACCAAATATGTGGCAAGGCAGCTGCTTAACACGTTTAACCCTAATCATACCGGGGGGGGGGGGGGGGGGGGGGGGGGGCATTATGGCCCCCCCCCCCTCGACAATTCGCAATAATGCCGTCGCGCGAATTCGCGCCGTTCACTGGCTTTTTACTTTCAAGTCTCGCGTTTCATTAAGACCATTTTGAAAAAATCGACGTACCGTTACGACGCTGCGCGACTTTTCGTACATGCATGCAACTCCAAAATTGCTCAAAAACGTGATTTTGTGTACAAAATCAATGCAAATTGTGTTTCAGCCAAAATCACAAACTATGATTATTTTTACTTTTACAGGCTGAAATGGATTAAGTTTATGCTGTTTATGATCGCAAAAGTGTCCCCGACAAATTTCATTGAAAAAATAATAAAAAACAAAAGATCGAAAAAACAAAGAAATACATAAGAAATTCACAAACAATAAAATACATAGAAATTAATTCTGATTCGGCAAATTTTTTGTAGATAATGTTAGAAATGTCAAAATGAATATTTTCACCAAAATTAGCATTCTACTAGCTATTGTAGCGAGATATTGGCAAAAACATAATTTCATACACTTATTTGCATAATTAATTACTTGAAAAATATAAAAAATCAATTTTTGAAAATTTTACTATACAGTCTTGTAGTTTACATCCGGCTCTGTGCGCGTGCAAATTTTCGCGGCGATCGCGCGATCTGCGGCCGAGATCTCGGGGGGGGGGGGGGGCGGGGGGGGGGGGGGGGGGGGGGGGGGTTAATGGCCCCCCCCCCCAGTAATAAGTAGACCAGAAATAGCCCGGTATTTTAGGGTTAAGACACTGAAAGGTGTGACACACGTTGACTCACCCATGACTGTTTGCTATAGTACACTGTAGGTATGACACACTTTGACTCACCCATGCCTGTTTGCCTATAGTACACTGTTAGGTGTGACACACTTTGACTCACCCATGACCTGTTTGCTATAGTACACTGTTAGGTATGACACACGTTGACTACACCATGACCTGTTGCCTATAGTACACTGTTAGGTATGACACACATTGACTCACCCATGACCTGTTTGCCTAAGTACACTGTTAGGTGTGACACACTTTGACTCACCCATGACCTGTTTGCCTATAGTACACTGTTAGTATGACAACATTGACTCACCCATGGCCTGTTTGCCTATAGTACACTGTTAGGTGTGACACACTTTGACTCACCCATGACCTGTTTGCCTATAGTACACTGTTAGGTATGACACACGTTGACTCACCCATGACCTGTTTGCCTATAGTACACTGTTAGGTATGACACACATTGACTCACCCATGACCTGTTTGCCTATAGTACACTGTTAGGTGTGACACACTTTGACTCACCCATGACCTGTTTGCCTATAGTACACTGTTAGGTATGACACACGTTGACTCACCCATGACCTGTTTGCCTATAGCACACTGTTAGGTATGACACACTTTGACTCACCCATGACCTGTTTGCCTATAGTACACTGTTAGGTATGACACACTTTGACTCACCCATGACCTGTTTGCCTATAGCACACTGTTAGGTGTGACACACTTTGACTCACCCATGACCTGTTTGCCTATAGTACACTGTTAGGTGTGACACACTTTGACTCACCCATGACCTGTTTGCCTATAGTACACTGTTAGGTATGACACACATTGACTCACTCCCTGCCCATAGCATACTGGTACACATAGGTGTGACTCACCCATAGCCTGTTTGCCTATAGCACATTGTTAGGTATGACACACATTGACTCAACCTTAGCCTGTTTGCCTATAGCACACTAGTAGGTTGACTCACATTGACTCACCCATGGCTTGTTTGCCCATAGCACACTGGTAGGTGTTCCTCGGGGACTGGTTGTGGTGAGGGTAGGGGATCAGTCCGGCACACACCCCTAGAATGGTGAAGGGTTCAATCTCCAGATGAGTTGTTTCACTAAAATATATAAGAAGAGGACAAATAAAAGAGTAGAAAGTTTGTAATTTTACAACAGGGCCCCATCTTAAAAAGAGTTACAACTGATTGTAAATAGGCTTAGTACACTGTTGGCCATTGAATGACATATCTCGTTGTGAGCCTATCAGAAAGTCGTTAGCAAATGCTCTAAGCAAAAGTGCGTTAACAGCAAATTCCCTCTAAATTGAAAAAAAGAGACTTACTGCATATTTCTCTCTGACATACTGATATAAGGACCTAAAAGATCACAATACTTTGAATTCATGTGAAATAAGCCAATGGTTTCCGTGTTACAAGCAATTTCCTATTACGCCCCTTTACCTTTAAATAGAGAATTTGCTCAAGACATTCTGCCAGGTGCACAACGATCTACATGGTGAGATTGCTTGTAACTCTTTATAAGATGGGGCTGGTGATACAAGACACGATGGTACTGCTGGCAAATTAACTGAACACCACACGATTGTCCAGTAGTGTTCACATGAATAGGAAACATCATTGGTACAAATATTGGTAAGATGATGATTATGTGGAGGAGAAAGAGGAGGAGGAAAAGGAGGAGGAAGAAGAGGGAGAGGAGAAGAGGAGAAAAAGGACAAGACAAACAGTAGGAGGGGCACAGGAGGAGGATGAGATGGAAGAAGCATGGGAGGAGAGGAGAGGAGGAGAAGGAGAAAGGAGAAAAAGAGGAGTAGGAGGGGAGGACGATCAGGGAGAAAAAAAAGGGAGTAAGGAGGAGGAGGAGAGCAAGGTGGAGGAGGTGGAGGCGAAG
>JZLH01S0513795.1:0-12630 GCA_001188425.1 Eucidaris tribuloides
CTTGTCATGTAATATCCTTTCAGAAACATTTATTTGTACACATTTATATGCGCGAACAACCCGACCGAGAGCTCAGAATCATTGTAAATTTTCATTTCTCATGAAGGTATACGTACATGTAGGTATGTCACAAGTAATGTGCGCTTATTAGCCAATATGTTTTATTCTTCGAGCAATAGAGATATCATTTGCACAGGTGAGCCACATCCACTTTGCCATTCGGTTTAAGTCTGAAATGTATTCATCAAAAGCTTAAACGTGAGCGCATTGTTCGAGCAATGAAAAATATTCTTATATTACTAACTTAGAAGAAAGGGGAAAATGAAAGGGTTTACTAACGGTATGTTACATGAGGGCACACTCGTCGAAGGACGAGAGGCCACCATATAGGCCCCCTACACTAAATTTGCTTGGAAGTGTAAGTGCCCCGTTAGGGGCGAAAATTTTGCATTTTTCAGTTATAAAATTGACCATTTTTATACAAGAAAATTGCCTTTATTGCTCATTTTGGTCTTATGTAGTGTAATTGATTAATTAAATTTTACCTTTCAGGGGGGCACATTGGGGGGGCAAAAACTCGTTTTGCTCCCCCATAATTTTATTTGGGGGGGCAAGTGCCCCCTCTGCCCCCCCGCTTCCGGCGCCCTTGGTACCCGAATTATCATGCAGTGAGCGGAGAGGCAAAATGCTATACTGGGCCTTAACGGGTGGAGCTGAGAATAATTGTGATAGGTGATACAATTTCTTTTCTAATTATTTTATGTTTGTAAGCCAGAATATTTCCTGTATTTTGTATGAAATCTTAGTATAGCAAAGAGAACTGTTGCTGTGTCAGTGCCATGAGTGTCCTGGGCAGTGTGTGCCCTCTATAATATATCAATGCATATTATTAACAACTACTTCCAAAGATGGTCTGAATAAAGCTCAGATGTCAAACCAATGAAGTTGAGGTAAATACGCAATGATCATGATGATATACTGAACTGTAAATACCAGGTGTTAAAAATAATATTTGTTAATTTTGAAAATTAATAACACAGAAACTGTACAACAGATTATACTGACATTGAGTATATAGAATAGTGAACATTTTTGTTGTAGGTGGTTTCAGTACGATATCAGTGCTCAGTTTTATGATATTCACGCTTATTTAAAAAGTTAGAGTTCAGATTTTGCTCAAAATCTAACTCCCTGTACAAAATTTGAAACTGTACAGAAATCAAAATGGTGTGTGTGTGAGTGTGTGTTCAGTCCGCCTACACAATAGAAATAGACAATGGCTGTGATAGTGAATAGAGTCTAGCAGTCGCCAGGCTACTTATGAATATTAATAAAGCATTTATCTTCCCTTGAACGGAGTCTGTGATAGACTGCATACCAATGTCTCCAAGGTGCAGTCTCTGGCAATGCCAGTATAATCTGTTGTACAGTTTTTGTGTTATTAATTTTTAAAATTAACAAATATTATTTTTAACACCTAGTACTACTAGAGTATATTCTTTCAGATTCTATGTTTATTTGGTCTTATCCGAATGCTAACAAAAATGTTGACTTAATTATTCAGTCAAGGGACAGAGAGCCAGACATGTTATCACATTTGATATTGACTCAAAAATCTTTGTGGGAATAGCCTGTACTGTTGAAAATGAGGAAAGACTGGTCAGGTCGAAAACATGCATTAATATCGTCTGTATATGGACGTTGTGAGTGCACGAAGAAGGCGATTGACTTGAAAAAAGGGAACTCATTTTCTCCTTGTAAGGATTTACGCCATTCGATTTCTTTTTGTCGTTGTTTTGTACAACTGTTGGATGGACAGCATCTTATTATTTTATGGGAAAATTAATTACTGCATACAAGTCATGTTATTTTCACGTTTTTCATGAAAGATGTATCATGTTTGCATAGCACTTGCCCTGAACCTGCAGTTAATTGCGCTGCGATTGAGATTAGATTGATTGCTACTGTATACATGTACATGTACTAGGTGTTAAAAATAAAATTGGTTAATTTTGATATGTAATAACACAAAAACTATACACCAGATAATACTGGCATGAGTTTGAGTTATAGCTGTAGAGTGAAAATTTTTGTTGGAAGTGGTTTCAATACGATATCAATAATCAGTTTCATGTGATTCATACTTATTTAAAAAGTTAGAGTTTAGATTTTGCTCAAAATCCAGCCCCCTGTTCAAAATTGAGACTGTACAGAAATCAAATGGTGTGTGTGAGAGTGTGTGCCTAGTCCACACACAATAGCAACAGACAGTGGCTGTGGATAGTGAAGAGTCTAGCAGTCGCTAGGCTACTAATGAATATTAATAAAGCATTTATCCCTCCTGGACGTAATGAAACTGACATACCAAAGTTTCCAATGTGTGCTATTCCAACCATTGTCCAATGCTTGAATGCTATTGTGTGGGGACTAGACACACACTCTCATACACACCATTTGATTTCTGTGCAGTCTCAATTTTGTACAGGGGACTGGATATTGAGCAAAATCTGAACTCTAGCATTTTAAATTAGCATGAATTACCTAAAATTGATTATTGATATCGTATTGAAACCACCTCTAACAAAAATGTTCATTCTTCAGCTATAACTCATACTCATACCAGTATTATATTGTGTATAGTTTTTGTGTTATTACATATCAAAATTAACCAATTTTATTTGTAACACCTAGTATATTGTTGTTTGTCTGTTTAAAATGGGAATACCACTTTCACTCAAATTCAATATAAGCCTTCCACATTGCAATCACTGTGGTGTTGAATTTAACACCAATGGTGTAGCTCGCTGCCTGGAGCACTTATTCAACAGGTAGGCCTATCTGTCCAGGAACAATCCCGATACACACTGATTGAAATATTCGTAAATTTCCGAGGTTAACTTACTTTTGGCACTTCGATATTTGACTACTAACGTACCAACCAACCAACTACCTACCTAACTAACTAACTAACTAACTAACTAACTAACTTACTTACTTACTTACTTACTTACTTACTTACTTACTAACCAACCAACCAACGAACCAACCAATCAACTAACTAACCAAGTAACTAACTAACTAACTAACTAACTAACTAACTAACTAACCAAACAACTTACTAACCAACTAACTAACTCACAAACTATCCAATTTAGCCCCAACTATCACGCTGGATTCATTTTGCGGCCCGATTTGTCGTTGTTGTTGTTGAAATGCATATTTCGAGGTACCAACAAGATATTAACGATGCATGTTTTGCCAGCGTGAAGTGACCTTTCTCCCCTTCTAAAAGCAAATCATGATTCCAATTCTGAACACTTGCTTTGAGGCCCTCTAAAAAGTATGGTAATGTCAGTCAGTATCATTCCTGTAAAAATTAATATTGTCATCTCTCAATGAGCCTGTTCGGATTTTGTATAAAATGGATTTAATTTAGCTGACAAGACGTGATTTGAGGATTTGCCAACAAAGTGTCGTGTATTTGAAAATGCGTCCAAACTTTAATCGTCGGATAGTCTAAAAATTATTGAACAAAATAATCAATGTACATGTATTATTGAACATGTTGTGGGGTTTGTGGTGGGGTACTAACTGAAATAGATTTGAAATAACGACTGTGTCAGAAATTGAGGTAATGGCAGAAGTGAAAAAGCGGAAAGACAAGAAATCAACTGATACACGTATTTGAAATATCATCAATCATTCCTAAGTTACTAGCTGATGAAATTACTCCATCTCTTACGTTTTCAGAAGTAATTCGTATGTTTACAAGGATGATAAAAGCCTACAAGAAAACTATAAGCTGATATCGTTGTTGTTCACTGTTTCAAAAGTACTACATATATGCATATACAACTCTACCTGCAATACAATGCTACATATAAAGCAGTGGTGCTGTGTTTGCAGACTTACAAAAGACGTTTAATACAGTGGATCGTGATGTGCTGCCACGTAAATTTATAGGTGGTGTTCATAACAGTGATATAGGTAATAGGCTAATTGTTACCCTAATGAATGACACTTGATCAGATATATCCTACAGAGTACTGCAATGGTCATTATCAGAACAGCACTAATTGTTATTTACATAAATGATATGTTGAAAATTGTCAATACTATTCACTTGTATGCTGATGATACGGTATTGTATTTTTTTCTTCTGATTTTAATCCTCATTATATGCAGGACACATGTCACAAAACAACTTAGACATGATATCTACAAGAATGTGTAAATTAGTCGAAGTCTGAACTGTGATAAAATAGTGTGTATTTGTATGAGCAAAATTATCACACGGACCTTTATTGATTTAATGATTTGTTTTTTAGAACAAAGTCCTTAACTTGTGAAGTCACTTACTCGAGGTCATCGAGGCTATCGAGTAGGTCATCATAATTTTTAACATCCAAGAAAACAATGATTAGTTTGGGTATTAACTGTATTTTAGTAAAATTAATTTAGAAAAAAATCCTTTATCCAGATGGCAACGGATATTACAATCATGAAGACAACTTATATTTTTTAGCTGTAACCAAACCAATTCGTGGTAAAACAACATCATTTAACAATAGTTCCTCTTTGTACTTATATCAAAGTGTCTACCTTCATTAGCGTTAAAACCACGACAGAAACTTGGTCAAATTTTTGTTAAGAATTTTGCCAAACATCTTTTGCTTGGGAGAAATATCACTTAATGGCCCATTTCATGTGACAAAATCTAATTTTTTTTCTGGTTTTAATGTATATAAAAGTCTAGGTCTGAATTGTGATAAAATAGTATGTATTTGTATGAGTATAATTATCACACGGACCTTTATCGGTTTAATGATTTGTTTTTAGAACAAAGTTCGTAACCCTTGAAGTCACTTACTCGAGGTCAGCGAGGATATCGAGTAGGTCATCATAATATTTAACATTCAAGAAAACAATCATTAGTTTGGGTATTTACTGAATTTTAGTAAAAAGAATTAAAAAAGAAAAGATCCATTATCCGGATGGCAAAGGTTATCACAATCATCAAGACAACTTATATTTTTAGTTGCAAACATACAAATTTATGGTAAAACAACAGCATTTAACAATACTTCCTCCTTTTACTTATATCAAGGTGTCTACCTTCATTAGAGCTGAAACCACGATAGAAACTTGTGTCAAAATTTTGTTAGAAATTTTGCCAAACACCTTTTGCTTGGGAGAAAATATCAGTTAATGTCCCATTTCCTGTGACAAAATCTGATTTTTTTTTCTGGTAACGCAATATCAGAGTCATAATTTCCGTTTTGGACCGAAATATTAACAATTGTTTCGTAGTTGTTTTTGAATTGTCATTTGTGTCATTTGTGACGTCTGTACCAGAACAAACCTTAGAGCACGCATTATTATCCGTAAAAATCTTGTCAACTGAGTGGAACACACATGCACACAGACCAAGACACACGCACACACGCGCACGCGCGCGCACACACACATACACACACACTCACACTCACACACACACAAACAAACACAAACACACCACACACAAACACACCACACAAACACACACAGACAGACACACAGACACACACACACACACACACACACACGCACACACACACGCACACACACACACAAACACACCACACAAACACAGATACACACATACACACATACACACATACACACACGCACACACACGCACACACACACAACACACACGCATACATACACAAACACAACACGACACATATACACACACACAGCAACACACACACACACACACACACACACACCCACGCACACAACACACACCACACACACACACACACACACACACACACACACACCACACACACACACACACACACACATCCGTTATCCGTCGAAATCTTTGTCCGATCCTATTCAAACCTCACCATCGACTTCTGGGTATTGAACTACTCATGAACTCAACAAATATTTACAATAGTAGCGATTAATTGTGTAAGTAGTTTTCATAGTTAAGTATAATACAATTGGTATGTATTCATGGGCGTAAATTATTAAATATATATATCAGAACAGAAAAAAAACGACATTAAATTTTCCTTGACGAAGGAAGCGATGACGCTCCGAAAATTGGGAATAAAGTAATAAAAGTAATGTTGGTCAAACTCATGAATTACAGTTTACTTCGTGATTTTTCTGTTCTGTTCACCTTCGTACCAACACGTGGACTACTTATCATAGATAAATATTAGATGTGTATAATTATTCATTGACATTTTATATAATAGTTGATATAAAATGTATCTATAATTCTCGTGAAAACGTAAATCATTCTCATTGTGGTTAAATGAATTTATTTGCTTAAAAGAACGAAACAATATTCACAACAGAGATTAAGAAACTGGATATAATTCTTCAATTTTTTTTATCTTACTGTTTCTCTGAAGTCGTCAATTGTTATTACAGCACCCATGGCTAACATGATGCAAACCAGTATGAAGGTAATTAACCACTTTTGAAATACTTTGATGACAGTCAGGTAGTAGGGCTCTGGAGTCGACGGGAGAGTGACATTTAGGAAATCATCCGTCGTGTTCATCAGCCATAAGTCCGTTGTCCCGATTACGTCCGTGGTGTAAAACGAAGTCGACGTTGTCATCGATGAGTAATACTCAGCTGAGTTCACATTTGTCGTGTTAAACACGAAATTTGTCTCGAGTCCTTGCGTTTCCATATTTGTTGTGAAACAAGGCAACGGTAAAGTTTGCGAAGATGAGGCTAAAGTTTAAACGATGGGATATTGTGCCCGATTCGACAAATTTGACGTTTCATCCATACATGCACGTCTGTCGAAGTCTACAGGACAAATGAGGGCTGCATGGTCACCCCGAGAGTGGAAATATTTGCATTGAGCGATAATACTATTGGGGTACTAGGGGTAGGCAGGTCACCAATTGTGCGTGTGTGATACTGTGTGTGTGTGTGTGTGTGTGTGTGTGTGTGTGTGTGTGTGTGTGTGTGTGTGTGTGTGTGTGTGTGTGTGTGTGTGTGTGTGTGTGTGTGTGTGTGTGTGTGTGTGTGTGTGTGTGTGTGTGTGTGTGTGTGTGTGTGTGTGTGTGTGTGTGTGTGTGTGTGTGTGTGTGTGTGTGTGTGTGTGTGTGTGTGTGTGTGTGTTTTGGGGATGGATGGAAAGGGGGAGTTTATAAAGATGATATCACTCTTATTAACCCTCCTTTAATTCTGACATTGGTGTATATGTTTACAGTGTGTCTCAAAAATAATTGTGCATGTCAAAAGCGCCCTCTTAGGTAATGAGAACAACATTTTTGTGACGTCATGCTACATCACTACCAAGGGCATAGTCTTAGCTTTCAAATGCCGTTTGTTCTGTTCAGTTTGCTTGATTTAATCCTGAGATACCGTATGTTCAGTTTACAACGAAAAGGCAAAATCACAAATGCGCCACTTTTACTACAGTCAATCAGGCCCTCTTCCCATTAAGATTGACACAGTTGTGATTCCACCGTTTTGTTGTTTACAAGATATCTCGAGATCAAAATAAGCAAATTGAAAAGAACAAACAACATTTGAAATCTAAGACTTTGCCCTTAATGTTGACGTAAACATGTGTCAAAACAGTATTTTCTTACTGTCAAAGAGGGCGTTTTTTACTTGAACAATTTGTTGAGATGTGCTGCAGCCTGTCTTAAAAAATTCTAAAAGTAAAACACGCCCTCTTCAGCAATTAGAAAATACTCTGGTGACTTTATGCTTACATCACCGTCAAGGGCAAAGTCTTAGCTTTCAAATATTATTTGTTCTGTTCAATTTGCTTGTTTTAATCTCGAGATATGTTGTCAACAACAAAAGGGTGGAATCACAATTGTGTCACTTTTACTCGGGACTGTATAGTAAAAGTGGCACAATCGCGATTTTACCCTTTCTTATTTACATTAACATATCTCAAGATTAAGACCAGCAAATTGAACAAAACTAACGCTATTTGAAAGCTAATACTATGCACTTTACGTTGACGTAAGCATCATGTCACACGAGTATTTTCTAATTGCCAAAGAGGGCGGTTTTCACTTGCACAATTTTTTTTGAGACACACTGTATAACATATATTATATATTATAGTATCTATATCTATCTATCTATCCATCTATCTATCTATCTATCTATCTATCTACACGTGTATACATACATACAAACACATACATACATATATACATACATACATATACATACATACATACATACATACATACATACATACATACATACATACATATAATATGTGCATATAGGCCTATATATGTATGTGTGTGTGTCGTGTGTATGTGTGTATGTGTGTGTGCTGTGTGTGTGTGTATGTGTATGTGTGTGTGTGTGTGTGTGTGTGTGTGTGTGTGTGTGTGTGTGTGTGTGTGTGTGTGTGTGTGTGTGTGTGTGTGTGTGTGTGTGTGTGTGTGTGTGTGTGTGTCAGCGGGTGTGTCTGATATATACAAACCTTTATGTAATTTCATTTTTATTTTGCTGTGATAATGGTGATGATGATGATGATGATGATGATGATGATGATGATGATGAGAAAGATGATGACTTTTATAATGATTATTATTGATCATTAGTAGTAACATCATCATCATCATTATCATCATTATCATCATCATCATCATCATCATCATCTTCATTAACACTGTTACCGTCATCAAATAATGTCATAATTTCTATCTTTGGATTTTTCTAATTTTACCCAGTCTTCACAAAAATACTTCTTCCTTCAAAAGGTATGTGACATATCCACTCTAGAAGATGATATAACAGATGGAGTTCTTTCAGAATGAATACAGAACGTAAAAGTCAGCCGCAATATCCCTTCGAAAAATAACAACAACTGATATCCATTAGGCGTACGCAGATTTTCAAGGGGCGAGGTGTTTTTTTCCGCGGCCAAAACTAGTTCCACATTTTTCCCGGTCACGCCAGTCGCCGAAAACACGAATGTGGTGGGGGGGGGGGTGTGACGAATTTTTTATTCCCAATCAAGTCCAAATTTGTTCCCGGTCACGACGTTCCCGAAAAACACAATAGTGGGGGGGGGGGGGAGGGGGTAGTGACGAATTTTTTTATTCCCCAACCAACGTTCAAAATTTTCTTTCCCTGTCACCCAGGTTCGCGAAAACACACAATAGGGGGGGGGGGGGGGGTTCTAGTGTGCGCGAATAGGTAACGGCGGCGACACGCTAAGCGGTGCCCCTGCGGGTATCGGCCACGGACCGGGTCAGTACGCCGAGAGAGTTCTCTCATGCGGCCGCGCTGTTCATATCTACGAATCAACCTGCAATGACGCAAATGTTTTTTTCACAAATCCAAGGTCCTAATTTTTTCCCAGTCACGCAAGTAACCGAAAAACTCAATCACCGGATGGTGGGGGGGGGGGGGTGTTCATGAAATATTTACATTACAAAATCTACTACAATCAGTTATTCTCCGAATTTCAAGCCCCCACTTTTTAAGAAAAGGGGGGGGTTAGCACTTTTAAAGAAAAAAGGGATGATATTCTTGAAAAGCTGGTGTGATAATCGTGTAAAAAGGGGGATGTTAAAGGGTGATTTACACCCCCTTCGGCCAAAAGGGGGGGGGGGTGTTTGAAACACCCAACACACCCCCCCACCTGCGTACGCGTATGGATATAACAAAGACTGAAATTACTGACACGTAATGGATGAAATTGGCCTTTTTACGTGTTTGAGCCCCAAGAGGGCGTTGTTTCCAATTTGAGTCGACTGCATTTTCTCTAGAATGTGAACGGTTCAGATCTGGGGCCTGTTTCATAAAGCTATTCGTAAGTTACGCAAGACTTTACGAATGACTTAAAATATGGCAAGTCAAATGTTATTGAAATCACATGTGCTAATATCCAAATATGCTAACATAGATTAAAGTTCTTACTCTTAACAACCATTTAACAAGCATTTCAATACAATCCTTAATTTTGGGCAAAATCTAATTGACATTAATAATACTTTCTTACAATGACATTAAAAACTTTTGGCATTTCATAGTCGAGTCATTCGTAAAGTCATGCTTTAATTTACGAACAGCTTAATAAAACAGGCCCCTGGTCACTATGTTAAGTGTTAATTTACTTTATCATTCAGCACTTCCATTGGACTTGGCAAGTTGCATGCGTTTTGTTGTAAGGACGGTGACTTTCCAATAAACACGCACACAAACATATCTATCTATCTATCTATCTATCTATCCATCTATCTATCTCAAAATAGAGACGGGGGTGGGTGAGAGAGAGAGAAGAGCTAATTGCCACAACCATTAACCCCATTCCAAATGAGAGCATTTATACATATAAGTTGACTTCAATGCAAGGTTGGGAGCTGAACATGACCTGTGCCAGCACTAACTTGGCCGTTTGGGGGAATATAAACGAAAATGGGCATAAGCTGGAGCTGTAATGTTTCCACCAACTCCATCAAATCAAATCCACCAAACTCTTCCCCACCTCTTTGCATGAAGCCCTCCTCTCTTCCAGTCACCAAAATGATACTGATGAACGGACTTTCTGCGTGATGCCATATTCAGATAAGCTAATAAAACATGTTGTAATAAAGAGAGGAAGGACATTGATTTTATGCTAATGCATCTTAAAACTTTTATTGAAAATGAAGTTCAGCGTGCTGCCTTTCCTCATGGGCACAAGGCAGATCCACTCCCAGGAAACTATCTGGCCTTATAAGATGCCAGAAGGAAAAAAAAAACCCTGGTCGAAGCTGCAACAACTACTGGTTAGAACATAGATTCAAAATGTAGGTTGCCTCTGACACTGGTAACCTCAAAAAGATGTACGAGGGGATCCAACAAACCAAACGGTCTAACCATCGGGAAGTGTCACCCTAAAATATAAATTTGGTGAAATAATCATAAACCGTGACAGACAGATGAAACAGTGAGCCCAGCACTACATGGAACTTTTTGCTACAGATAACGTGGTTTCAGACAAGGCTTTGAACAACGTAATGAGCCTCTCAATAATTATTGAGGAAGTAATTCTGAGTCTGAGCAAGTGGAGCTCGGTAAAGCGGCAGCCATTGACACATTATGGCAAGCCCCAGATATTGAGGAAAAACGCCCCATTTCGGACCCAATTTTACCCACCTGCACTACCTGCTCTGTCTGTGCTGGAAAGAAGGAGCTGCTCCTCAAAGATAAATCATCACACTCTAAAGGGGTCGCAGTGACTCCACCAACTCTTAAAAAATTCCGGGTCAGTCTGACTCGGAGAAAGGATCCGTTGGGGACACACTCGGAAAAAGGCCACTTTCAACTAAATTCCTGGTCAAGTTTGACCAAAATCCAAGTCAGGTTGACTCACCTTTTGGTCAAACTTGACCCGGAATTTGGTTGAAACTGACTCTTTTCCGAGTGTGCCCCCAACCGATCCTTTTCCGAGTCTTTCTGACCCGGGATTTTTAAGAGTGTACCAAAACATATCACAATTCACCGATGTTTGGAAGGCCTCTGCTCAAGTTGCTTTTATCAGACTCTGGGTCCCCGTGGAACACAATACCAGTGTCATAGTGTGGTTTTAGGGCAGAGAGATCAACAGTAGCTCAGACAGCTACATGAAAAAAAATCGAGAGCAGAGAAGACGCTTCTATATCGCCTTTGTTGATCGTACCAAAACTCTTGGCCTCATCAGCTCTCTCAACTCATTACACATCTGACAATTAATAAGAAATATTGAAAGGGTCAGCGAACAGTTGCTAAGATCTTGGGCGAATATCTGATCCGAGGAGTGGGGGGGGGGATGTTTAGGGGATACCTACAACGTGCAAAATATACCACTATCTCTAAACATTGGCATATAGCTTTTATTTTGATTACATTTTAGACCTTTCACGCAGGGCTAATGTGTTTCTCGATCTTTTGCTGTAATGTAAAAGCAGTAATACCATAGCATTACATTTTGCAGTTGGGTTTTCATGGCCTATATTAATGTGCGAGCAAGCAAAGCGAGCGAGAACATTTTTAGGACCTGTTAGACTGCATGGTGTCCAATAACGTCTTATAAAAGGGGAAATGTTTCTGAAATGTCTCAGAAGTAGAGACTGAAAAGATCTTCAATCATAATATATCAAATACTATATAATGCGAGCGAGCGTAGCAAGCGAGCCTCAGAAATTAAAGTAAGTTGGTCTAAGTCGTTTAAAATTCGGGGTACAAATTAAAGAAAACTAGAGCAGTTCGACTGCGCGCAGTCGATGGGTATGCCTCTGCAGTCCGCACTCCCATCCAATTGATGTAATTTGAAAAGCTTCAAGTTACCATGGTAGCAAGACCAATTAGATGAATAAGCATAAGCCCTTGACCAAGTTACAGTAAAATCCAATTTAAGCAGTTCTTAAATTATCGTGACAATGAGCTCAATTCGGACATGAGGCCTTGTGACCTTTGACCTCTGACCTTTCAATTCCAAAATCGAATCAGTAAATTGGTGCCTTATATTAGATACTTCTCCCAAGTTACATCAAAATCGGAAAAGTCATACTCAAGTTATCACAGTAATAAGCCCAAATCAGACATATTTAAGGCCCGGTGACCTTTGAGCTTTCAGCTCCAAAATCAAATCAGTTTATTGGT
>JZLH01S0513850.1:0-12867 GCA_001188425.1 Eucidaris tribuloides
TGTGAACATTACTAATCTATCTCAAAAACAGTGATTCTCAAGATAGACCGTTTTACCATCACAATTGAACTGAAGCAAAAATAAGAGATATGAGAAACAGCAATTTGGGCAGAAATTATCTCCAAAATGAGATATGATGGGAAATTCTCGATAGCATCATTGGAAAGAGTATCCTCATATTACCCAAGAAGTACCGGGGGGCGGCGCCACAGGGTGGGGCAGAGTGGATGCCCCCTCCCCCACCTGAAATTTTCAAAATACAGAATTTAGGACTTTTGGACATTTTCGCCTCCAATATAGCTTTTGCCCTCACTAAGATCTTACCCTGGCGTCGCCCTGAGAAGCACATTTACCTCAAAAAGTCAAATTTTTAAGTTAGACCGTTTTACCACGACCACAGGGCCGACAAGTCCTCACCCCCGTCCTCTCCCGGGGTCTCTCACGTTGCTACACGTGTATCACTCTCCAGTTATTCGCCATCCCACCACTTTTGAGCAGTCTGTTACATCCACAGCCGGTTTTAATTATAAAAGGCTCGACTTTGCACGGTAATAAATGCATGCCCTATTTTTTTAAAAAAAATCAAAAATTGCCTTTCAAGGGGTGAATTCATAGAGAAAGACCAAATTCGGATAAATTCAAAGTAAATTTCAGTCTCAATGGCTAACTTTCAATGTAATGATTTTTTTTTAATACTTTCTACTTACAAGGCCTACCCTTTTCACCTCCTACGAAGTTACTACATGGCTCCTTTATGAAACAGTGAAATTTGCTTAAAATCATTCGATACAGAGTGAAATTTAAAGTTAATTCACTAGTAAATGACGAGTCGGTTTTATTCACATCAGCTCAACTTTCCACAAAGAAAGACACACCCACAGAAACACAAACACATAGAGAATCACACAGGCACACAAAGAGACATCCACAGACAGACACACTCACACACACACACACACGCACGCACACACACACACACACACACACACACACACAGGCGCGTTCTACGCGGGGGGGGGGTTTGGGGGGTCAGCCCAAAATCGTCAAGCCCCCAAAAATTTTCGGACTAAAATGTTTATACATGACATATTATAAATGTAACTAAGGGGATTGTGCATAGTTAATATGAATAGAAGGTTCCTTTATTTACATATTTTCAAGAGTTTCGTTGCTCCGGTCGTTCGTCCCTACGTACTACCATTAGTTTTTTTTTTTCCATATAGGATTATTTATGCTTTCATGCTTCTTTGAAATATGACACAAACCTCAAATATTCGCTAGACACGGTTTAAATATGTATTTAGTGTGTTATTGTCTTTTGCTGTGTATTTTTAATTTTGTGTGGGTTTCCCTTCAACCGTTTCCCGCAGCCTCGAGTGTTTGATGTGGTGTTGATACGATTAGAGTTGTCCAATAACTGTTCTTCTGAAGTCCTGAATCTTTCAAATTACCTTAAAAATATCATTTTTGCTAAACAGTCTTATTGTTTTTTTTTTTTTAATATTTTTAAGTGGGAGGGGAAACCCTCTCACACATCCTCAGGCTTCCAGTCGTTGTCCGTACAGTAGTAGCATACAGTTTTCATCTTCTGTGGCTACGATATCTTCTTTAATCTGACTACAATATGCATGTAATAATCTTTACACCTTAAAATATTTAGTATTCCAATGCTGGGAATCGTCTTGTATGGTTTTTCAAAACTTTTTCTGTGCGTGGGGGGGTTTCACACCCTCCTTAACCCCCGGTTGTTGCACTCCGCAAGTATGATCCCGATCCTTCTTGATAAAATATACATTGATACTGTATTTTCTATGCTAGAACCTTTTTTATGCGTATTTTCAAGTTCGTACAGGGGAGGGGTGTCCCCCGCCACACCTCCCGATCGGTCGCTTTACTCCTCGCAAGTATGCTTCTCTCCTATCTTGAAGAATATACAATGCCAAAGATATACATGCCTTACAAAACGTCTTTTTATCTGTATTTCAAAAGTTTTCCCGAGGGGATGGGGTGCCGATCCGCACTTTCACAAGAGTACTATGATTCCCCAATGCCAATCTCGGATAAATGCCTTGCCAAAAAAATGTTAAGAACATATTTTTTCCTATTGCGTGATTTTTCAAAACTTCCTACTGGAGGTGTGTATCCCCTACACCTCCCCCCCCCCCGTGGCGGAGTTTTCCCGCTCTCGAAAGTATCCTGCCCATTACAATTTCACGTTTTCCTGTAATCTTTATGAACTCCGTTATAAATCTCGATTACTATACCTTTTAACATATTTTGATGATCGACAGCGTCTTTTTTTCTGTTTCCAAAAGTTCCTGCCGAGGGAGGGGGGTCCCCACTCCCACTTTCATCACAAGTCTATGACTTCCAATCCCAATTCGATTAAAACATACCGATTGCCAATATATATATAATTAGAAGCCATTTTTCTTGCGTTTTTCCCAAATTACGTGGGAGGGTGTATGCCCCTCCACCCTCCCCGGTTCCCCGGAGGTTTCGCTCGCTAGAATTTCACTGCCCCCATTACAATTTTCACTATTCCTGTAATGTTTGGAGAAACATCCCATAATTTTCATAAGCTTACCTGTTAATTATTTATTTGCATTCCAGATCAGTCTGTTTCTATGGATATTTTTTAAAAAAGTCTAAGTGGAGGGGGTATTGACACTCCCCACGACCTCCCCCGCTCGGTGGTTTGCTCCTCGCAGTATGACTTCATCGTACTTTGATAAATTTACATTGCAAGTATTTGTTTACCTGCGGAAAAGATCTTTTATTACGTATTTTCAACAGTTCTGTCCGTGTTTGAGAGGGTGTATTTCCTTTCACTACCCCCCCCGGTTGTGAGGTTTCGGTCTCGCAAGTATCAGTTCTTCAATTTTAATATTCTGTAAGGTTTTGGAATTAATCAATGATAATCTTCAGAAATTTACTTTTAATATGTATTTACATTCCCAGATAGTTTTTGTTTCTTTACTTGGTTTTTAAAGTTCCTACGTGGGAGGGGGTATCCCCTCCGACACTCCCCGCGTCGGTGCTTGCTCCTCGATGTTCTCCGTCAGCCTGGTAGGATACCGCCCCTAATTTTTGCTCTTGAACCGCGCTTGCACACATCAGACACACCACACAACCCACCACACACACCCTCAATACTACTATGTGCAGGTACATGTTACTTTTTGTTTTTTCTTAATTAACAAAAATATAATTACTGTATTCTGTTGTAGAAAGGTTATGTGGATCTCTAAATACCAAAACATGTGATTTTTTTTTTTAACCAAACAATACTTGGAGCAAAGTACACAACCAGCCAAAAATACACGAAGAAAACACAATCTCCAGATGATAGAATTTAAAATTATATATTGATCTTTTATTTCATTTAATTTAAATTAAGTATGTGTGTCTATGTTACACATTAGAAGACATGGCTTAAGTTTAGCATAATTCTTTTCAATACTACAACAAGGCAGAAAATTGTAGCTGTCCAAACTCCAAAACAGCTTTATAACGTACATAACTCGTACAACTAGCTAAACAGTTGGCATTTCTACTTCGAAATTTTTTTAAATAATTCTTTTTGTACGAATGACATCTCTCATAACATTTTTTTCATAAATTGTATAGTTACATGGATAATTTATAAGAAATTTGGAAGATTATCTTCATTGCATTTAAGATTCTTGTTACATAATACACAATATAATGTGTCATTTTGCATGTTTACATATTTAAAACCACGTAATGAAAACTAAAATTATTTCATCATAGTCATATGTTTATACTTTTACTGTAATCCTATTTGCAAATAATGCCACTTTTTCTTTGATTTGTAGAGCTGCATAAACCTACAACAGCTTCAATCTTCATTGTCATATAGTACAATTTTCTGAATAAATTTTTTTGAAAGTTTGCTCGATCATCATACATTTCAGAAGATAGTTTGAATGAGGAGCTGGGAGGAAAAATAGTAGCTTCTCCCCCATAAAAGAACAACCAAAACAAGCACCTACTTTGGGCCCCTTAAAGATTGTGTCATTGATTTGCACGTCAGAAAACATCAATATGAATGAAATCAGCTGAAATCATATCCAATGTAAAGATTAATATAAATAAACACCTCTCACAGAGACTTGGGGTAAAATATTGAGTTTTGGTGAAAATCTGGACGGTTAAACTTCATCCTTTTTCAAATTGCTCAGGAGCAAATTAAAAAAATCCGCGACGTCAAACGTGCACGTGCCGTTCCAAAATGGTCCGATCAGCCGTTAGCCAAAGGTCGCGCACTGGGGATAGCCGTTAACCAATCAGAGGGTTGCGCTGGTCTTGCTACAGTGCACAGTAACCGCGATTCGCGGTTTGAGCAAAATTGAAACTCACGGAAAGAACAACATTCTGGTAACATGTCGTTATTAGTTTTTCTCATAAAACAACAAATTCATGACATATGGATCTCAGACATTCAACACACCATTTGTAAGTACTATACTACCGTTTGGTATTGATAATGAAGGGAAGTAATGGACTTACACATCCCTGACACAATCTTTAAATCTTTGGAGGGTGATAGAAAAAACAAGTTTGACAGATAATACTTGGGTAAATCTTTTTATCTAAAATAAATAACCGAAGTTAAAGAATGGAATGCTGATACATTTTTTCAAAATCACAGCTTCTTTAAACTGAAATTGTGAAACTAAACCTTTTCTTGAGAGTGAAATAAAGATTTTCCTCGAAGTCTGGTGTAATAACGACTTCAATCAAGGCACATTTCAAAGGAAATATATTTAGTCAATCAATCATGTCATGTGCAACACTGAATTCAAATAATCACTTCCTTAATTTTGGTATGTACATGTAATCTTATCTGAATGTATCATGTGGGTGTGCGAATGTTTTAAGCATTACAACATAAACAATTGTACATCACCTGTTAATTACTTGCAACATCATATAACGCATACAAACAACTTACACAGGCTTCGAGATTTTGGCACTTGTATCTTACCAACAAATTCAGTTTACATACTTATGTAGCTTACACTGATACAATTCCTATTGTATCTTTTATGTGTAGATGATTAACAGGTTGGAAGCACATGGATTTGAACACAAACAACTGACCTGTACATAATATATAAATAACACACTTTCAATGACATACAAGATCCTGTATATGTACAAAATCATATGCCTAGATATTATGTTTTTTTTTTTATTTTGGGTTGAGCTATTGTGTGAAATGTGAAAACAGCACATACAGCAGTGGTATGGGATTGTCTGTCCAATTGTTACATATGTTTAGTGGAAAGTGGAGAGTATAGGCTGTAAAAAAAACACACACACACAGACTATCCCTCCTACACTAATTTCAACAATTTCTTTTGTTTTGAGTGAACATTTCTTGTAAAATTTAACATAAGATCACATTTTTCCAAATGTGCCCGTTCCATAGAAGATCCCACATACAAGTCAAGACTTTGTGTTCGTAGATCAAATATTAGTACAGCATTCATCTAAATCCAAAGTGCCCCAACTTCCCCATAAATACAACAGACTCAATTCAAAGTCGTTTAGTACAAGCTTACACTTTACTTTAGCAATGTTTTAATCAAATCATTTGCATGAATTATACACCACCTAAGCCCTAGGCTTCCATAGTACATGCTATTTTGCTACTTTGCTAATCAAAACCAACGTTAAAATGTTCTTCTAATTCCAGCTCTTGTGATTTATTGCACTAATTTAACACCTGATGACATCAAACATCAAACATGAAACTTCTGTACTGAGATCTAATAATTGCAGAAGCGAGCAACTGTTCAATATATTTCATCAATATTAAGACATTTTCATATTGATGTGACAAGCTCAACTTCTTGTACTGTTTGCTAGCATCAGAATGGTATGCAGGAGGTATGTTTAACCCTCTCAGCACCACTTTACCAAAACTATAAAGATGTTCCATGTTATATTCTGTGTGTGGTATGGACAGAGGATGAAATTAAAGACAGGGAATCTCTTTTGCACCCCCTCCAGCAGCATAATAAAACATCACCAATGCCTTTGGGCTATAGTGAAAGACGTATCTGTAAAAACTGAAAATCAGTAATTGTCTAGAAGATGAAAAATGCACCAAACACTAAAGTTCAGTCAGTCTCCATAAGTTCACTGAACCAAGTCAGTTCACTAGTATTATTTCAGTATTTACATATTGTTCTACAAATAATAATCTGCATAAGAAGTATGCATAAAATTTGTCATGCCCAAGAATGTATTATGTATCACTCATTTGTAAATTATAAATAATTTCACTACTTAGCACTTAATCAATACACAATATACAAATAATGAATATCAATGAGTTCAATGGTACGAATATTTTCATGAGTTGAATGGAATATTTGATCTTTCAATAAATGAAAATATTTGTGCCATTGAACGAATGAAAAAACTTTCATTATTTTGTTTTATAAACATCCAAGTAGATCCTTGTCATTTGATTGGAGGATTGTTGAGTATATATGAAGATTGAAGAATATAGCCATTTTATTTTGATATCCACTGCAATTCTCTTTCTGGCTTGTCCACAAATATGCAATCAGTCTACAGTAGTTTAAATTCAGGCAATGTTTAAATCAAAGTAGTTATGTTGAACGTTCAAACTTGAAACTCATTTACAAACTCATATCAAAGGTTGCAGGAGTTACCGTATTGTAACGATAGAGTTCAGTGGTACGTACTACATGTACATGTGTAGTGCATACTGCGCGCGCTGCACATAGTTAGTATGCACATTGCAACACACAGTACGGTCACATTTTACAAACCGTGGAATTGAATGAAAATGGAACCAACATGCACGCCAAAATGGAAACAAATTTCATGCTGCGCTAAATGGAGTTTTTATTGAATATCATCTGACCACCAATTCTCCAATCAAATGACAATGATCTACTTGGATTTTGTATAATGAACACCTATACACTACAAGGATCTGAAAGTAGACTGGGTATTTAGTATTTGTTACACTTTAATTCAATTCAAAATCTAACAGTCACTATAATTCCAACCAAACTGTGTTTCTAGATTCTATACTTTGCTAAAAGGTTCTTCTATACTCCAGTGTATTTACACAATGTCAATTTTTAGGCATGCAAAAGAGATTCCCTGCCTTTAAGGATATCTTGTATCTGGCAGTTTTTGACTTGCAAAATTTGTAAGGGACATATATCACTCAGAGACAACACATGAATATTGGGAAAAAAATGATTCACAAATTTCTGCCATATTGAGCAAAATTAAATTAATCTAAAACTATAACTTTATTACTTTAAAAGACAGTACTACTACAACAGACACAAAAAACAATAACATGTAATAACACATATAAATACTTGTGGAAGACGTGATTATTAATTCTGGAAATTGCTGAGGATTTTCTAAAAAATAAACGTCATCGAGGATTGTCATCATCCCAGTCCGACGTCTAATGACATCATGACAACGAAACCAAAGATGGCACCCCAGGAAGCTAGACGACCGTTGCCACTGCAGAACAAGAAAAATCAATATACACTGTAAGTTTATAACTTTTACAATGTGTCCCAGATAAAACCAGAACCCTAAAACAAAGACTTGTAGTGCAAAGGCAATGGGGCGTATGATTTAAAAATCATGTTCAAAATAAACTCACATGATACATTAAGCACACTTATTTATTCATGCAGCTCTGCATACCGCGAATTTGAAAATTTAGTGTCAAAAACTGTTTTCTACACTCTTTGGCTTTGACACTGTGCACATCAGAAAAAGAAAGAGAGGGACATCTCTCGTGCACAGTTTCAAAGCTAACAAGAGCAGCAAATGGTTTTTGATGTTAAATTTTAAAAGTCATGGTACTCTGAGATGCATGAACAAATAAGTTTGCTTAATAAAAGAGCATAAGTAAAAGTTTATTTTGAACATATTTTTTTCAATCATACCCCCCATTGCTTACGCACAAGAAGCCTTTGTTTTATGGTTCTCTTTTTCTTTCTGGGATGCACTGTATACCAGTATACACGAATAACCACTTTGCATTTTATGTATGATAAGGAACAAACAGGGTATATAAGAACCTAAAAGGTTATGTACTAAGGTTATTCATTCAGCATGGTTTCAGGCAGATTGTAGCGTTTGACCTTTCAACCCCCAAATCAAAGTCATTCACTTGTATGAAGTAGAACATACTTCAGTTACTTGAAATATCAGGATTATGAAAGTGCTATCCAAGGCAAAAAAAAAAAAAATATAATAATGAACAACCCAAACTGTACTGCCTTTAACAAGGGATTAAAGGTAAGGGATTAAAGGTAAAGTGCCTTTTTCTCAGAAATTTGATAATGATTTTACCTGTGCATTAAATATATTATCACACACATTATTTCATACATGCTTCTATGAAAAAACAACAACAACATTCAATTATCATGAACCATTAAAAAATGGCAATTTATGAAATTTATATTACAGGACAAATTGGGAGCTGCTCGCATGTGACGTCACAAATTTGAAACATTGAATCCTCATAACTCTGTTATTCTTTGGTGGATTTTCGCCAAACTGTCATTAATATGTTTCTCTCATTGTCCTGCTTTTATTAAAACCAACTTGATTTCAGGGTGAACCTTGTCTTTAAATTAGCTTCTTATTCAATGTCTTTCCCTGAACACCAGAAAAAAAAGTTTCAAAAGAATTACTTTAACACTTCTTCACACTTTTTTCGACAAAATTTTAGTTTATGCAGCACATCTCCCTAAATTGTAAATTGGAATGGCCATCATTATATTTTTATCATAATTTGTACAGAACTTCTTTTCATAATGTCACATACACTTATATGCACCCCAGAAGAAGACAAAAATAAAATAACACATTATCGGAAACATTGACACAAACAAAACTTCAGTAATCTTTTAAAACTATTATACGATGTAATTTACCAGAGCTGATACGGCAGCTAATTACAAATAAATAAAAACCTCAGCATTTCAATTTTTTATCATCTCCCAGAAACTAGTGATAAAGTTCATTGTACAGTCAAGTCAGGTTTCCATTGAGGGCCTGTTCCAGGTTGGTGCCTGGAAGGGCATCCGGTTGTAAAATTCTGCTCCACAAAAAGCCTTACATCAGAGAGGTGAATCCGGCCACCCCCGTAGTCGGGGACAAAACTGGATTTAAAAATCTGGATTACTACTACTTCATTCTACAACATACCTTGTATGTGCTTCTGGAATAATGTCATCTACGACAACATAAATCATGGCACCAGCTGCAAAGGCCAAGGCGTAGGGTAGGATGGGTTCAGCAATGGTAACAGCTACTGCCCCAAATAATCCTGCTATAGGCTCCACCATACCACTCAACTGGCCATACCTGACGGTGGTAAAAAATAACAAATATATATCATAAATTGGATAAATGAGCCACTTCATATCTACAAGTGTTCCACTTTTGAGGGAACGATTGTCTTTCAAACATTTGTTTTGATCCATAATTTATTAAGTGTTTCTTTACAGGATTAGTTACTATAGATAATATTTTTTATGACACACATACAACAGTACTTCTCATTTTTTTTAAAACTTCTTATTTTAGCAATGACATGCAATTGATGGCAAAAATATGTTATGGATGTTACAGCAAAAGTATGGGTTGCTATACTGCGAGGCATATATGTTGTGAATATGTTACCAGTGTGAAAAAAGATGCCTTGGTGTATAAAATGCAAATTATATAAACCATTCAGTGATATATCACTTTGATTTAAACTGCTCTATTGCAAAAGGAATTGAGTGAAATATTCAATGATGTACCATTTCAGTTGTTGCATTCCACTGTTTTAATTCAATGAATCAATTGTTGACTTTCACATCAAACACATATTTCAGGTCATACAGTTATGAATTCATCTTTGCAATATCAGGCGTCCCACATGAAATTTTGAAAAACAGATTTCCATGAACTTTCCCTGACTAAATTGCTGCTTTCCAATTACTTCTTTCATGGCACAGTTTCCAAAATCAGACACGTTATGATGTCGCCTCACCTCCCCTCACAGCCATCCGTTCCACCCAAACTATCTTACTCTGCGTAACTAAGGGTTTCCCACAGAAATTTGAAAACAAGATTTCTATGACTTTTCCATGACTTTTCAACAAATTTTCCATATATTCCCGTGATTTTCCCTGACTGTTCCATGACCACAAATTTTCCAGGATTTTCCAATTGACTGTGGGAACCCTGAATATATCCAGGTACTTCAAACTAACCTGAAGAAAAAAGGCAGAAGAAAGTTTGTTTATTCATATAAAACAAGTCTTCAATTATGTGTAATCATGCCTATTACATTTTGTGTATGGCTACAGATTATCCTCGAAAGAGATATTAAAAAATCAGAATTGAAGTACATAATCAAAGAATAAAAAAGTATAGACACATGCATGGGCCCACAATAGTTTATCTATTTTGAAGTCTCCTATAAACAAATTTATTTCCCATCTGTATCCCATCAACTCAACTATAAACACTATTATCAAGTTAATCTATCTCTTTTATTTTGCGATCTTTCAGTTTAATGATGTTTTTAATTATGCCTGGTGTCCAAGCAGCACATAAGAAAACAGATGTATCATCATCAGGACTTGTCTTACCAGAAGCTCCTCCATATAGACACACCTGACCCTCGGAGTGGAAGACTGACAGCAAGGCCTTCTGGGAAATTTTGAATTCCAATTCCAATAGCTAGATTCCTGCAAACACACAACAGAAAAAGGATCACAAATGATTGCACTAAAATGTGATGAATTGTACTGTCTAATAACTTGTGATACAACCAACTACAAATATTCATTCATGTTGGAAGACGTTTCAGATTTGAGCCTCAAGCAAGCTTGCATAAAACCCACTTAGAGGGGGGTGGGGGAGGGGCTTGCACATTTTTCTGGTTGCTGAGTAAATGCTGTTAGGAGAGAAATTGGGGGGGGGGTGTCATGACATGTCTGGTCACTAAAAACTTTCTAATTTTTATTTCTGAATAAGAGGAAAACTAGACATTTCTGTTTTGCTGAAGCAGGGTTTATACACTTGCATTTTTTAAAATTTCCCCTACTTTCCATGATTTTCCACGGCAGAATACTGCAAATTTCCATGTAGTAACCATTTTTGACATATTCGGCAAAAGGCAGATTTTAATAAAACACCAAATAAGATCAACACTGTGAAATAGATAACATGCATTTATTTACATGTAATTCAATGATTTGGTTTTGCTAAGATATACCAATAAGAAATTACCTGGCACTTTCAAAAGTAGCTGATGGTGTTTTTCCAATAGCTCCAAATCCAACACCAACTGCTAAACCCTCTGATCCAAAAGAAAAAGACAAAATCAAATAACAAAACAGGTACATCAGACAAAAAGTTCAGATATTATAATCTTTCAAACAACAATAATGTAGGACTACTTGTCATTAAGTCACATGTATATCAATTATATACACTGAGGAAATTGAACAACAACAATTACAAAGTAGACACTTTGAAACAAGTAAACTACGAAATATCTGAAATAACTTTCAAATAACAATTACATGGTATCTTGATGGTAGGAAATCATATTTTACCTATTTTCATCTTAAGGTATGGAGACTTTGTTTACACCCCAAGTTTTAATCAGTAACTTCAGTTGAAATGTGTGTACATTTAGTAAAATTATTGAAAAAAAATAGGGTTTCAAAATGTTTCCCTATTTAAAAAGCATAAATTCAAAATAACAATCTGAAAATTTAACTTAAATCACTCTTGTTTTTAACCCATTGCCTGCAAATTTCTATAATTCCTATAGGCTATACAGTTATTGCATGGCAGATTTTGTTCCTGTACACAATGGATAAACAGCATAACTCAATTATTACAAATCACATTTTTTTACAGTTTCCCTATTAAAAAACAACAAAAACGCAGTTATTCATAAAAAGTTCCTAGAGTATGGTATACCAACCTGGAATGTTATGTATTGTAATTGCAACAATTAGGAGTAAAATTCTTTTCCACGTTACGCTCTGTTTCTCCAAGGCACGGTCTTTCTGCGTTAAGGGCGCAGAGTCACCATTTTGAAACTGGACAGCGATCGATGAGTTCATGGGAGAGAGGGTGCCTGGTTTTCTTCTTTGTGTAATGGTGGATGCATCTGAAAAACAAAATATATATTTACTAATAAGAACAAACTTTTGAACAGAATACATATCAAGAGAAATGGAGTACATATCGTTGTGCACCTAGCAGAAAGTCATTAGCAAATGCTCTGAGCAAAAGGGCACTAACAGTAAATTGATTACTTGACAACCACTGGCTTATTTCATATGAAATCAAAGTATTGTGATCTTTTAGGTTCTTCTATCAGTATTTTAGGCAGAAATATGGGAAAAAAAATTAAAGTTAGAGGCAATTTACTATTAACACCCTTGTGCTTAGAGCATTTGCTAACGACTTTTTGCCAGGTGCACAACAAGATATGCACAGTTTATTTCATGAGTGTTTAAAACACCTTAACACTGAAGTTGCTGGGCTGATGTCCCGCTGACATGTTACCCAGATGCCAGATTGTTTTGTAGTTATGTGCATAAAATTCCTCCCAAATTATGATATTCTCTAAAGATTTAAATGTAATGAACACAAATCTGTTTTACCCATTTAGTTGGTTTAATTTTTTTTTCATATCAAGAAAATATTCTTTATAGCCGATACAGTGACATTAAAAGTTGGAAACCAGTGTGCCATTAGTAGCCCATTGAAGTTATACTTGGGGAAGTCTATGCTATG
>JZLH01S0513850.1:17967-36513 GCA_001188425.1 Eucidaris tribuloides
CCCTTTGTATGCTATAATGTAAAATATAGTCGAAAATCGACTAGGGTACCCCGTAAAATCTTGGGGGTCCCCCCGAGATTTTTCATTAATTAATATTAAAAAAACGAAAGACATTCAGAATCTGTTATTGGTGTGAAGTGACCTTTGGGCATAAAGCTTTCAAATAAAAAAGAAATCCCCAAAACTAAACTTGGGCTTTAATACGGTGCTGATTTGGAGACAGCTGTCAATGCAAATGAGGTTTATGACTATACAAATCTGATCACTGGGGAACATTATTCATCTTCACCTTCAAATCACACCTACTCACCAGACTTGTAGTACTCGTACCCATACCCATACCCGTACCCGTACCCATCCCGTACCCATGGTCCCGGACCCGTACCTATACCCGTATCCATGACTTTGTCACATGCTGGACCCGTAACCCGTACCCGTACCCATGGTCACCTACCCATACCCGTACTCATAATTGGGACCAACACTGCAAGTCTGCTAATCACAAAGGGTTTGCCTTTTATGCCGCTGTGCATATATCCCTTCTACCACACAAATGAAAGCCACCAAGGTACAACCAGATTTTTAAAAATTAATTAATTTATTTTTATTAATAGTTTTTTTTGGGGGGGGGGAGGGGGGGGACACAAAAACCGCAAATTTAACGTAGAAAGTGTAATATGCAAATGCAATATTGTGACAGAAGAAGTACACCAGCGGCATATAAGCATTCACAATGTATTTGGCGATACCATTAGATATTATGGACCAGTTGGAATTATAATACTTTGACCCTTTCGGGATGGTAGGTGGCAAAAGCCACAAAGTTGTAAGTGTGCTTTCACATAGGAGTACATTTACATTTTTTAGTATAACTTTTGATATATATGTTAGATATTCTACAAGCTATAAATCATTGGAATGGGTAAGCAATACACTGTATTATTTATTAGACAGGAATATCATGATAAGCATGTGTATTTTTAGATTGAAAATGAAGGCACAAATGGAATTTGTAAAATAAAAAAAGACAAAACAAACAAAACAAAGGGTTACTTTTTCAATGCTGACAGTCAAGACTGCCAGGTTAGGGTTGGTCGACCTGAGTCAACATTGGCAAGTTAACTCATTGCCTACAATATTTTGAAAAATCCATAGAGTTAACATGGAGCATGTCCGGTTCCCACAGCCAACAGGTTAAGAGATAATACCTGTAGCTTGTGATTCTTCATCCCCACTGGATATTGTTGTCACTTCCAGGTCATCAATTTCATCTTCATTGTGGAGCTTGTTTCCAGAGTGCAAGGCCAGGGCAACATTAGGTGAGGAGACTCCCTGCAAACCCAAGACAAAAGGAAGTCAAAGGTGTGAACAGACACACAGATATACATACAAACACACAAACAGAGAGAGGGAGAAAAGCAGGAATGATGACATAGTGATTAGTGACAAAATAAGATAGTGAGTTAAAGGTTAGTGACATAATTAGGAACACTTGAAAATGCCTAAAGAACCAAATGAGTTGAAATATATACCAACGATACACCAGCTGGAGTGGATCTCCCAGCTGGAAGGATTTGTCTCTACTTTGTTTATTTAAGGAGAATCAAGCATGAACATTCTAGTATTTTAATTCTATCGGGTCATGATAAACATAGGACCCATAGAGAGCCACACAGCAGGTTTGCCTGCCATGAGGGATATTGACATTATTTATTTCAGAATGAGTCAACATTTGAATATAAGATTTTCACAGGAGAATCTTTGCATAGTTTACTTGATTCTAGAGTAGTTTCAGTCCAAGTTGAGGACTACCCCCAATCATGTCATTTACCTTTACGAGATTATTGATTTGTTTTACATGGAATTGAGGATGATGTTTAGCAAGTTTGTTAGATTGGGATCATGATTGATTGTGGTAACTTAACCCTATATTAACTGGGGGGGGGGTCAATTTGACCCCCCCTCGACGAATTTCGCGACCATGCCGCCGCGCAAAATTTTTTGATCGCGTCGCTCGTTGACTTTTTACTTTCAAGTCTTGAGCATCTTTTGAGACCGTTTTCGCGAAAATCGGACGTACCGTTACGATGCTGCGCGACTTTTTATACATGCATGTCAACCCAAAAATTGCTCAAAAACGTGATTTCGTGTACAAATCAATGGAAATTGTGCTTTCAGCCAAAAATCATAAATGTATGATTATTTTTGCTTTTACTGGTTGAAATGAATTAATTTTATGCTGTTTATGATTGCAAAAGTGTCCCCAACAAATTTCATCGAAAAAACAATAGAAAACAAAAGGTCGAAAAAACAGAGAAATACATAAGAAATTCACAAAACAATAGAATACATAAGAAATTAATTCCAATTCGGCAAATTTTTTTGTAGATAATTGTGAGAAATGTTCAGAATGAATATTTTCACCAAAAATTAGTATTCTACTAGCTATTGTAAGTGAGTTATAGGCGAAAACATAATTTCATGAACTTATTAGCATAATTAGTTGTACTTAAAAAATGGAAAAATTTAATTTTTTGAAAATTTTAACTATACAGTCGTGTAGTTTACACTCGCGCTCGTATGCGCATGCAAATTTTACGCAGGCCGATCGCCGCGATCGGGCGGGCTGAGATCTGAGGGGGGGTCAAATTGACCCCCCCCCCAGTAAACAACCTGGTCTGAATATCCAGTTAAAATAGGGTTAAAGGGATAAAGGAGCCAGGCAACTAACAGGCATAAGTTAAGAAGAAAAATGACATTGTGAGTAAATTCGTGAGGGACTCATGGTCACAAGATGGTGGGCAGACTAATATAGAACACGGACGGGGCACTATGTCAGATAGGTAATGGTACTGGGGTGTGAGGTAGATGGGGCGAAGGGTGGAGCTCAGCGCCAGAAAGAATGAGCGATGGAGGGGAGGGGACAGCTTCGCGCTATAATGATGCAGGACGGGGCGCGTGATAAATTAGTTAATTTGTGTTTATTTCTACGTCTTTGTAAGTTATTACCCTAAGACAAAAACTTGCAGAAACACAGAGCTATAGCGGCGAGGAGCTTTATCAATTCAAACAGTGCAATACAGTACCCTTGGTGCGGACTCAACACAACATCGCGTGGCATGCATTGGTCACGCATGGTCCAGCTCCGCTGCAGTGCAACGTGATCTGATTGTTGGTGAGTGTCCTAAGAGATGCCGCTGATAATATTTTCTTACACCTTTTATGCCTGTGTTCCAAGGTATAGCTGGTAAGGCGCCCTTCTCAGCGCGGACTTTAGGCTGCGAAAGGCCAGGATTACGTACGATGGTTATATACATGGTGGTCATATTACGCACATTAGTGTGGCGGCCATGGAATTGAATAGAGGAGAGGCGCTATCTGAATAATAAAATGAGATGCAAGCAACGAGGAGGACAAGCTAACAAGAACAGATATGTGTGTTGGGTGATGTGTTATAGGAAATTAGATTCTTCTCTCTGATCTTGTGACACTGTGCGAGGGCTCTCTTCTTGTTGACTCTTAGTCGTATAGCACTATTGATCTAAATTCATTTATTACATTTTCTTCATTTTGTTTTATCTTATTTATTTGTTTCGTTTCGGGGGGTGAGGATGGGAAGCGGAGAGGAGGTGGTGCATAGAAGGAGGGACGTGGTGATATATGGTGCATCAGCAGTAGGCTAAGCGTGAGCTATAGAAAGATAAAGGTGAATGTTCTATCAAAGTTACCACGTAGGGGGAAGGTAAGGGACGTAGCGAGGAAGAGGACACGGGGGTGGCGAAAGACCATCGAATTGAATCTATAATGCAGAGATGTAGAAGTGCGGAACAGAGATATATCATGGCAGTTGAGACAAAGTAGTATGGTAGATCAACTTCCGAGTGTAATCGAGTGAGAGAATATCTGGAAAGTGAAGCGAAAGTGGTGAAGTGAAGTGTATAGAGATGCGAGCCTTTGTATTTTTACATGCATCTGTTAGTGCATGACATAATACATGGGTGAGATCCCCAAGATGCTGGGGTTTAGAGTCAAGTGGATAAAGGTCGTGAGAGGTCTGGCTAGGTCAATTGGGTCGACATGGCAGGCTCGCTTAAGAATAATAAATCGTTGACAGAAGTTGTTCGCGCATAGAGCGAGAGCGAACTGTGAGTGTTGCAATATATAAGCTTATAATGTCTATTCCATAAGACCTGGCGCAGCAAGGGAGAGAGAGTCGTTGGTTCTTGAGTGGCGATGAGGCACCAGAGATTAAGCGAAGATGGTGTGACCCATGTTGGTAATAATTGAAAATAAATGGATTCCGTTTGAGCATTTATGTTCTTTATAGATGGACCTGAATGGCCGTTGAAAATTTACTCTGCTCTGAAACTCTCCCATTTTGTAAAGATATTAAATGTACTTAAAATGTAAAATGTAGGGGGAAGGACCTGGATATTTAATACAGGTAATTTACATACTGCTGGATGTTATCCTATAATCTAACACCATAATTTGTCACTATAAACAATTTTCAGTGGGTTTGGTGCTGTTTTCTGATGTCAGGGGTGACAATAGAATACTTTGTGAACGACTGACAGAAAAGTTGTCTGATCAACCAAAACTATACTTGGGATTTAATAACACACCACAACTTGTACAGGTTTGATAAAACAATGGGAATGACCTTGATATATGGGTCATTTCACCAGGTTGGGACATGTTTGTGTGACATGAAAGTTAAAATTTGAAACATTGCTATCAGTTGTCTCATTGCCACATATGGATAGCAGAAGTATTCTAATTTCAGAATTCATGTCTGCACAGAGGTGCAGATCCTCCAAAAATGTATTACTTAGCCATCTTTGAAGGTGTGTCAAGAAAAATGATGACGTAACATTGACACCATTTTACATTTTTGAATTTTCAGTAAATAATTATACTTAAGCTTATTCTTATTCTTATGTAGCTCAATATGTTCCCATTTCACACAGTTTTCACATAAAAAAATCACAAAGTCAATAAGAGACACTGTACACATCATTTTTTTTTAAATGTCACCGAGGTTGAACATTTTATTTCTAAAGAAAACAAACACTAATTCTAAAAAGTACTCTGCAGAACAAGTTAACAATTTAAGTCTGGCATGACTAAGTAAAAATGTTTTATTTAACCATACTTAAAGAGGAACCAAAGTTTTAATGACTTGAAAAAGATGGAATGTCGCTATTTTTTCATTTGAAATATTGGGAACTAATGTAGCTGGACGTAACATTGACACCACGTCAATATTTATGGGTTACGTCTTCTGTTCTAGTCAGCAGTATGAACAAATAAGCAGAATAATTTGTTTAAGTATATCTAAAAGACAATTCTATTTGTCTACACCATTTCTACAACATAAAACAAAATATTCTTCCAATGTGGCAAATGTGGGTCAAGTAAAGTATACATCAACATATTTGCAATCAGGCTTGTGCACTTAACAGACAGGATTACAAACTTAACATCCCAAATTAAGTCAGTAAATAAACTATTTTTGTTTTAGATATATGTAGGTAGGTTATGGAAAAGAAGATCCACACATATAACTTCATATGGTAATTATTTGATATTATAGCTGACGTAACATTGACACCGTGTCATGTTACGTCCTATCCTGTCCCCAACTGAGGACAACGTTTTCACGACTACATCAATCTTATTCATAAAAAGGATCAGAAACCTTTACTGAATTATTTTCTGGTCTGATATCTTCTTTCTGCTTTAATGATTCAACATGTTTTAGTACTTTACAATAAATCTGAATGAATATAAGTCAGTTAATTCAGCTACGGCAACAAACATGTGTTGCTCGGTTCTACACAATCCGAGATCATCAAAGCATCACTGTTGCAGAGTGTACAAAAAACACAAAATTATCTCATGGAAGATCATTCTTGCATCAACACGGCAGAAGAAAAGATACATGACAAATAAACAGCTATCAATACATCACTATATAAACAAAAACGATGACGTAACATTGACACCGTGTCATGTTACGTCCTATCCTGTCCCCAACTGAGGACAACGTTGTCACTTCTACATCAATCTTATTCATAAAAAGGATCAGAAACCTTTACTGAATTATTTTCTGGTCTGATATCTTCATTCTGCTTAATGATTCAACACACGTTTTAGTATTTTACAATAAACCTGAATGAATATAGGTCGGTTAATTCAGCTACGGCAACAAACATTTGTTGCTCGGTTCTACACAATCCGAGATCATCAACGCATCACTGTTGCAGAGTGTACAAAAAACACAAAATTATCTCATGGAAGATCATTCTTGCATCAACACGGCAGAAGAAAAGATACATGACAAATAAACAGCTATCAATACATCACTACATAAACAAAAGTGATGACGTAACATTGACACCGTGTCATGTTATGTCCCATCCTGTAGCCAACTTGCTACATGTTCATAAACCAAAAGCCAATCTAATGATGCGACGTTGATTCTATATCATATTACCATCTGACTATGGATTACTGATGTTTTCTATCCTTTTTTGCATACATTTCTAATGTAGATCATGAAATTCATATAGGATTGATCTGGTGAGTCATTTTTCTATCACTATTTCTTTGGTTTAATCTTAGCACATGCACTAACCAATGTTATATGGATGAATTGTACAAGTATATAAAGCACACTGAATTTGAGAAAGGCATGGCAAGTATTTGTGCTATATAGATAAATGTGGAGAACAAGTCTTCCAAAGAGTTGTAAAATCATGAGCAAGTTTAAAGAATATTATCAAACATGGAAACAATTCCAAACAACTTAACAATGTTATTATCAAGCCATTCAGCAATTATTACACCTTAGGATCTCTTTGTTTTGTTTTTTGGGTTGAGCAAACTTTAATCCATCATTTTCTGTTCTCTTTCAGATACTTCTTAACAGAAGAAGACACAGAGTGAAACAAGTTCGGTTCAAATCCAACGTATCGATTAGAAACAGGCACTGGCATGGATGGAAGTCGTGCAAATATACCCTTCTTTGTGATCCAGTCATTCTCCTCCTTGGCAGGCCAGGTGAATCTGTTGGTCCCTTTACACACCATGAACTTTATGAGACATCTTTCTTCTTCGACTGTTGCTATTTCACCAGGCCACCATGTTTCGTCGTATATAACGGCAACAAAATCACCAACTAGAATAGAGAGGGAAATAATGAAACTCTAAACATTTCTCTTGTCAAAATAAAATTAGAAATTACAGCAATGATGAACATTTTAAGTACAATTCAACCTAGTTATGCAATATACAGCAGTAAAACATGCACATTCATACCTTTGTAGTCCACTTCATTTCTGATGACAGCATCAGCAGGCTGAACTTCTTGACCTACCAAAATAACATATTGAAATGACACATTAGGTTCACTGTGTAGGGCAATATTTAGGAATTAATATGTACTCTATAAAATAATAATTTGTGACATGAAATTTTAGTTATCTTTCTGTTAACTTGGATTTAACATTGCAGTAGACCACAAATTGTTTTGAGACAGTTCATGCCAATGTTATTTGTAACTGGTATATTATAATTTAGTGACAAACCCTGCAAATTCTCTTCAGAAATTATGGACAATAAGAGACATTTGAATTTGATTAAATATTGCACATTTGGTTATATGAATATGATTATTTTTTCAATATTAATTATTCAGAGTATGTTATATTTTCTACTATTTTTTACTAATTGCATTGTACATTTGATTATCAAATCTAATTTGAAATGTCAAATATGAAATGTCTCGAATGTTATTTTTATTGAATATTGTTTCTTTTATTTCATGAATAAAATAAAGTTGCATATAGAATGAACTTTAAAAAAAAAAATTGAATATCATCTGAATAAATACTGTTTATGTTGTGTGTGCGCTGTGAGTTACTTTTCTTGATGAATATTCGCTGAATGACAAAATGTTTTATGCCCACCTGACGAATGCTCACAGATGTCAGTTGTAGGAATATTGTCATCAAGGGGGGATTCTTGTCCACTAATCTTTCCAGTTGGTTTGATGGGGGCAGGTGGAACTTCTGTAATGATAAATGTAAAAGCGATAAATTAAATCACAGCTCTTCATAAATGTAAATGTACCTGCAGAAATGTAGTGAAGTTAATTTATGCTCACCTGACGAATGCTCACAGATGTCAGTTGTAGGAATATTGTCATCAAGGGGGGATTCTTGTCCACGACTCTTTGCAGTTGGTTTGCTGGGTGCAGGAGGAACTTCTGTAATGATAAATGTAAAAGCGATAAATGAAATAAACAGCTTCTCATATCTCATAAATTGTATATGTATGGTGGGAATCTAACAAGATTTGTTTATGCTGGTACATCACTGCGTCAGGGTGGAAGAAAATCAGTAAAAACACAGAGTAAAGATCTGGCATATAAATTATCTCAAGGCTTGTTATACATTGTAAATTTATGTCTTGCTGTAATCTCCATTTTGGAAAACAAAAATTATGGCATTGTATTTTTTTTGTGTGTGTGTATTTTCATCCAATACAGAACTACATGTCATATGAGAAATTATCAATTTTTTTTATATTCATCACTGAATACCCACCTCTTTTTTCTTCTTGTCCTTGGATGGCTTTGTTGTGATGTATGCCGTCTTCCATGGTTCCACATGGTCCGTGTTGTCACAGTTTCCATTTCCACTCATACAGGAATTGCAAAAGCAAGATAGGTTGCGATGTTCAACAACGCCTGGACGGACCGCCTTCATGCTGTGTAGACGTCTTGTTCCCTTTAGTGTTTTCCCTTCCCTATCGATCGCTCAATGTTTTCACGGGGTATGAATTTTATGGTGCGCTGGAAGTGCTTGCAGCAATTCGGATCATCAGGACGAGTCTTTGTTAGATTGTCATGGCAATACTTGAACATGTCACCAGCATTTGTGATTGAAGATTGATGGGATGCTTCGGCCATCGATGCCATGCACTTGATGACGGCACTCTCACCATCTGATGGTCCCTTGCCATGACGAGAACCGAAATATTCATGGTGCATCTGACATCCGCTGTCAACACTTGAATAAGAGATGTCAGCAAATGGGCCCTTCGAATTATACTGTGAACTACAGCCATCAGAAAACCGGATTATCTTTGTTGTGGGTTGATAGTCTTTTATGATGTTGACAGCTGTCATGGAAAAGGCATGGACAGCATGGTGATCGTGATTAAGATCATCAGACAGACATACAATGGAGTGCATGATTGGCTTCTGGCAGGTGGAGTTATTACAATTATAATAACAAACGATGGGATGAACTGTCACCTGTTCCTGCGTCCAGTGGGCATCCTGGACCTCGTCTTGCACTTTAGCTGTGTAATTCTCCGCAAAATCCAAGACCATTACGCACCAGCCCTCAGGAAGTTTAGAAGATGTCAGCGACGAAAATTGATGTTGTTGCCACACCTTAACAAACAGGTGCTGTGACATGCTGCTCATTTCTTCCTTTAGCTCTTTAAGGAGGTCTTCAACTCTTCCTTCTTTGAGTACTCGCACGCGTCTTACAACTACCTTGGGCCCTGCTTTACCAATCACCGTCTGTTTCAAGGACTCCCAATGATGCCACTTGCACTTGCTGGTTTGATCAAGGGGTTCAAAATAGCTCATCAACATCTCCACACCGCAATCTCCACATTTCCGCTCTCGGCATTCTTTGTTGTGGTACTTCTTGCCATCTAGAGGGCACATTGTCATGTTCACGAACTCCTGTAAGTCTTTAACTTTACAGTTTTTTTGCTGCAGTTGGCATACTCTGTTCAAAGATTTCATTTTGAGTGTAATGTTTTCACAAAACTCGCAGAGACAGCCTCGGAACTTGATGTCCCCGATTTTCCTCACATAACTTGGTCGTAGTTTGAAGAATGTTGTAAGTCCGACTTTCATTTCGGGGTTGTCTTTGAGGAATGAGGCATGGAGTGCCTTGATGGGTTTCTCAAGAACCCTGGTCTTTTTCAGAGTCTTTTTGCTGACTCCTTTTTTATCAGGGAGTTCAGAAGAATTATTTTCATAGTATTTCTGAACCACTCTTTTTGCATTCAGATTTATTGTGTATTTGTTCTTGTAGCAGAATTTTCTGCCTGCTTTATTGACAGTGTTGTGTGATACTTTGAACCGTCTGCATGCCTGTGATTGCAATTTGTATTTGTTTGCTGACTTCAAGACGGTCAACAGCTGTCTTCTAGCAGCCAGACTGGGTTTTTGCTTGCCTGTCGTTTTTTGTAGTTGATCTTTCACTGCAGTGCTAATCAAGCAATCAATTTGAGTGTTCTTGACTGGTTCCCTAGCTGCACTCCCAGTTCCAATAAACCTCTTCTTGAGCTCTGCAGCTTTCCGTGGTGTAACTTTCTTTTGAAGATCTTCAATAGTATCGGCATATGCCTCAGGGGCCTTAGGAATTGCCACTCGAGCACGTACAAGTGATTGTCGTCTGGCACTAGCAGACCTGCCTTCTTCAATGTCGCGCTCCAAAACTGTCTCATCCAACCTCCTCTCTTCTTCGCGCATTCTTTCTAGGTGTTCCTTTTCTTTTTGTCGTTCCTCCAGTGCCTTTTTTCTCCTTTCATTTTCCTTGGCTTTAGCTTCGGCCAGGTCTTGTCGATGCTTAAGTAGTTCTTCTTTATCATGCCTTCTTTTCTGTCTTCTTTTTTGATTTATCTCGTCCCTTTTCTCCTGTGAAAACTTTGCTCTTCTTAATCTCTGATACTCTCTGTTGTAAGTTTTCTTCTCCTCTGCTTTCTTCTCTTCTTTCTTCTCTCCCTTACGTCTCGTTTCTCTTGTCATTTGCTGGCTTGATTCATCCTTCCTTCTTTGTCTCATTTTTCTCATTCGTAACTTAGAGGCCTCTTTTTCTTCTCTCGTCCTTGCCACTGTCCACTTTTTCCGACGATTTGCCTGTCTATATGCATCTGCCAACAAGAGCTCTTTGTATGCTGCTGGATCCGAGTGTTTTAATTTTTGTCTGTGGGACTTTTTTTTCTTTGGCTGGTCTTGGTGAGTGGAACATGATGGATGAGTAAGTGTTGATCTCGTTTGCATGGAAGACGACAACGTTTCAGGTGAGTTATGGTGAGTGGAACATGATGGACGAGTACGTGTCGATCTCTTTTGCACGGAGGACGACGAGGTTTCAGGCGAGTTATTATACGAACGCAACTTTATTCGTATGGGCAGAGGCTTAGGTGCCATCTTTCCCTTTCCTACAAGAGAAGAAAAAGAGAAAAGTACATGTATATGTGATTTATTTAAATAGATATTTTAATTTCATACAAAATTTAACATGAAGTGAAGTAAAAAAATTTAAAAATAGGAATCCTGAAAAGCAAAACAAAAAAGTTATAAATGCCAGAAGAATATATCATGCCCTTCATGTTAAAGAAAATCTATTAAAGGTTTCAAGTCAAGTCCACATTAAATTGGGGATACACATCACAAGAGAAAAAAAAATCTGCACCAGAAACCCCCCCCCCTCCCATTCAATCTTAACTTATCAACAAATAAATTTTACAAATAAAAACTCTTGCCTTAGCTTAGTGTTGTTTAATAAGTAGAGCTAAGTGCTCTTTCAATGAAAAAAAAATATACAATCAAAAAGTTTGGCACATTTTTTTTTTCGGGGGGGGGGGGGGGGTTGGGGCGGTTTAGGGGGAATTTTCGTTTGTTGAATAAATCAATCAAGAACTGATAAGCAATAGGCCTGTGCAAGACAACCAAAATCAAGTTGAACTGCTGTATAGTAAGAAATTTGGTAGACCCCTAATGATTTATTTTATCTACATATTATTATTAAAGCTTTTTAAAATGAACTTATTATTTTAGAGAGCTATACAGATACAGCCAGTATGGTACAGTGCATGTAATATCACTCCTCTCATGCATAGAATCAAATCCAGACACAAGACAGCATTGGTATGTGTATCAAACTTGGGTAAGGCTGGTCCCGAGGCTGGTAATAGGTATAATCAGATTGTGATTTGTGTACCCAACATGAATTACCATATGTGGGACTAGATCTACGTACAATGAAGTTCTGGAATCACAAGTTTAATCGCGCAGAGGCGTACGATTTACTTGATATTACCGGCGATTACTGCTTGATTACATGATTTTACTTCATTTTGAACATTGTAGCACTCGCTAAACAGAACGATCAGACCATAACACGGGATGCTACGCGATGAGCTACCACATCGCTACGACGTAACATTGACACAGTAATATTTATACTAGCTCGTATCACCGACGACATAAATACAACAGAGACAACGGACAATGCACGAAACATTAACGATGATAATTATTCATAGAAATACAGAAACAATAATACAAAAATACATACTCTGCGTCCACTCGTGCCCCAATGTCAATTCCGACGTAACAATTGATGATTCGACGTAACATTTACACCGCTACTTCGACGTGACCTCTGTCCCAGTTCACGTGTACGAATGAATGAATGGGCTGACTCAGCCCGCCCAATACATAAAAGTACATCGCGGGGCAGCAAGAATAGACTATTCCATTGACGTTACGGGGGTAATTTGGTCGTGGTGGTTGGAAATAAGTGTCGACGTAACAAATAATCGATTTACACCATCAAGGTTTCAGTGTTTGAAATCCAGTTTATATCGAAATTAAACACTGAAACATGAAAGCTTGTTCAATAATTATTCTAGTAAAATGATAACTAACACATAGTATCGATATATTTCCACTTATTATTTATCCCAGAAAATGTATACCCCTATAATTCGACGCAACCTTATTGCGATATATTTGACACCAATGTTACGTCGCACACGGCAAAATTCACGGCTTAGATTTCTAAATGTGCTACTAATTCGTGGAAAAACCGATTAATTTCTCCCGATAATTTAGACTGCCTACTCAACGTCTCGAATAGAAATTTAATTGTTTCCTGTGCTTCCATTTGAATATTTTAATGAATTGATATAGAACTGTTTTTATGTCACACATTTAGTTAACAAAAAAGCATATGACACCGCCGATTTTTATGTTTTCCATTAAATAATTCTCAATGATCAAAGTCAAGTTTGGTATCATTTTAAAGCACTCGATATCTTCTATAACATAAAACAACATTCAATTAAAACTGCGCGAGCGTAAAAGTGGGAGGCGGTCGCAATTATGCGCCGCCTTGGCGATTTATGTAACGCGTCCCAACCTGGTGAAATGACCCATATATGGGTTCAAATAATTTTATAAATCATCTATTTCATATCATGGAATACATAATTTATCAAATAATTTGAGTTAAAGACAAACCACTAACCAACATTGGCAGCAAGGCATCAGCTCCATGCACGAATAAGGCCCCCAGGAGAAACCCGACAGCTGCAGGGACGAAAGACCACTTCTCATAGCCATTGGAGCTGGCTAGCTCTATGGCTGGGGCTAGGAGAGACCAGTAGGAGGCTGCTACCATCACCTAAACACAGAAATTATTAATAATGATTGTTGTTACTTGGAGGAATAACACCATGTACTTTCTTTTGAGATATAGTAATTAGAACTGAAAAGAGTTTTAACTTACATTGTAATTGCTCACATCATCATCAGGAGTCATGTAGGCTTGTGTAATAACTGATATTACAAAATCTCCAATTCCAGAAAATTCAATTAAAATTAAAATTCAACTTAATGTTAATTTATTGTCCACCAAAGATATTTGTTCTGTTTTACAGACATGCGATATACCAAACAAAATTGTAATAAGAGTATACCCATGACATGATTGAATGTAACATAAATTTCATTTAAAAACACCTTGTGACTGTGATGCAAACATATTCTATATGCTCAGGATAGTGAAAATAAAGACAATACTTATTTGCTGCCAGCCTGTCACACACAATATCATAAGGGATAACCTTCTTTCAGACTGAAATCTAACATTTGCCATTCTACCCCCCCCCCGAAAAAAAAAAAAAAAATATATGAACAACAGGGTATTGTCACTCAAGCAAATGAGTGATTTTTTGTCAAGTATTGCATGCATTATTAAAGCAGTCGGCAAAAAGTACTACAACACAGTTTGGTACAAATATGTAGCTTACATTATCTCTCCTCATTAAACTATTTACACTATTTAATATAAAGTTTTTAAGTTTATCAATTTTACTGTGGAAATGGCCATAAAAATGGCAGCTGCAGACAAAGGTTATTGACCTTTGAAGGCTTTGTTTTATGGTGCATTTCATCCCAGATGAAAAACTGTAGCGGCAAGCATTATCGTGATTTTTTCTGTAACCCGATCAAGGTGATTTTACAATCCCTAATGATGATTGAATTGAAATAATACTTAACCATAAATAGGAAGCAATACAGTTTGTATCTAACCAATACCATTGCCGCACGTTTTTGATGAAAAAAATTTAATTTTATGACGGTTATTATTTATGTCGTGGCCAAGCATGATTAGCAGTGGTGTACAAACTACGTGGGTCTTCCATGTGCAAAAGAAATTATACGTGGCTGGAATGTCACTCTGTCATATCCTCGTCGCAAATTGGAGGCTTGAAAACCTATGCATCGTCACAATGCTTTTTGTAGAAAACGCGAGGTTCTGAAAACTGAAAGGAACTTTTGTGAGGCATCTGAGCGCAGCTATTCGTAAAAAATATATTGCGAGAACTACTGTGAATGGCTTTTTGTTTAGGTTCATTCAAAAGAATACATTCTCCACTGCCATTTCCAATGCTGTGCATTACGGCTACAATAAATATTAAAGCAGCTGTAAAAGCAATCTAGCGAGTAGGTGTTCATGTCGCTGAGAAATCGCTTACTGACGGATGATTCTCTTTTCTACGAATGGAGGAACTGGGAATTTGCGCCTCATCTAATTAGGATCGACTATACTCCTCAATGCCAATTTTAAAAATTGGAAGAAAAGGATTTCCTCATCACACTTATCATGTTTTTCAATACCAATCTGGATGACTATCAGAACTTTTTTACAGAGCTATTAGTTTGAGTTAATGCCCTACAGGTTCCAAGGTCAAGAGTATTATGATTCTGTTCTTTATCACATGCGCCGCCTAACATTTCCTAGCGTTTTTTAAGGTTATTGACAGAATGAACAGACTGAAGTGTTTGATTGAAAGGCAATGGCCATAGTATAATGAAATGGCGTCATTGGTTATGGAAACGATATAAACACCTTGGCATTGAAGTGGGATGGTTTGTTACGCCAAGCCCAACATTCCGCCCACTTGTTTTTTTTTTTTTTTTAGTAAGAGACAAATCATTTTAGGAGTTTCCTTATGGAACAGCTGGACTACCAAACCAGTAAAAGTGAAGCCCCCTTGAATTTGACAGAGGATAAACGTAGGCCAGTTAGATGATTTTGGAGGGCACCTGGCAAATCCTGAACTCAATGTCTAGACTTTTAAACGATCTTTGTAATAGTCAATTGCATTCACATACAATGCTGTTTTTTCAGCCACCTAATAAAGTAAAATGCAAGATAATCTTGTGTGCAAGCATTACATTTCAAAAGAGTTGCAATTCGGTACTTATAATTTGAGTCTTAGAATCAGAATGCATTGCCAGCTCAGGAGAAAGGTTGTCAGCTGGTTACTGGTGTTACTATATGTTTCATGAATTTTGTAGAGCAAGTTATATTAAACTTTCATCTACTAGTATTGACTTCATGTCTAGAACTTATCAGCAAGTCTCCCAAAATGACAGTGATATAACTGACGTGAAATCATTTTAAACTCTTACGCTGCCCCGCCCAAGATTTAACCTCTATGGAATTTAAGGTAATTACTGAGTCGCAGTTCTTCGACTTGACGGCACGTTTAAGAGTTAATATTGTCATATTCCAACAGCCAGCAAAAGACCTAGGTGCACGATCAAGAATCTTCCTCTGAAACAAAAAACCAAATGAAGAACATATATAGTTTGTCGCGATAGAATAAATAATTCACAATCAATGAATATTTGGAATTTACATGTAAATTTCAATCTGAACCTTACTCAGTTTGCACTAGTGATAAGTTTAAAGTTCTTCTTTGCTTCTTAATCCATTGTTTGTTATCACTGAGTAAGCTTGGATTATAATCATGTACCACATGGGGGGATTAATTCTATCATAGTAATTGACTATAGTTTCACAAAGCTACCTTCAATCTGACCCAAAAAAAACACATGTAAAGTGCTGTATTACTCTCTCTGTACTGTGAAACACACACGAGTCACAATCACAGCACACACCCACACACACATCACACGACAACACACACACACACACACCACACACACACACACACACACACACACACACACACACACAACACACACTCACAAACCACACAACACTTTACGAGAAATTTCTAATGGTTGCAGAGTACAAAAACTTATTATTGTATTATTATCAACATCACACTATTCAAGTGACCTTGAGCTTTGGAAATTAAAAATGTAAATGTCATGAGAACTGCAGATTTATCTCTAAATTCCACACAAATCTGTGGTTTGCACAGATGTGGTGAATTAATATTGATCTTGATCATCCAAAAAATGAAAATCAATGTAACATTATCATCTCAAGTTTATGGTGTGTTTGTTTTAATGGTTAACCATAGTTGTCAGAGAAAGGAAGGTATTCCAAAGGCATGTACTCTGTACAAAGTTATAGTAATATAGCAATGGTTGTGCACAAATTCATGGTAACAAAACATGGACAGACAGACAAATGGATAAACAGACATAATTATAACAACATAGTTCAGTTTTGGAGAAGGTATCATAGCACTAAGATACATGAATCATCAGGACTTTGGTACATAAAGATTACAGTTAACCACAGTTTTTCTCCAGTAAAAGTTTTATGTTATGCAACAGGCCCAGACAGAAACACATGTACACAAACATACACTGGCATATGCAACACATACACAGACAGACAGAGACACACACACACACACACACACACACACACACACACACACACACACACACACAACACACACATACACTTACACATACACATAAAGATCAAGAAATAGTGTTGAAGACCAGTACATTTTCCCCCAAATTACCAAAAGAAGATGATGACAAAACTTGTTCATAAAGGCCTGCCATTAAGAATTTAGGCTGCACTATAATGTGAACATTGGCATAGGTAAAAACACAAATTTTACAAAAGCTTTTATACGTCTCCACAGCTAAATTAGTTTGAGGTCAACCAGGCATGTGATTTATTTCACAGATACTGCTGTTTGATTGTCAGTATTATTGATTTATGAGTCATGTCCTTCAACAATTTTGCTGAGATTTATTGGTATTTTTACAATTTATTATACAGGTACTAGTACCTCTGGTGCACACAAGTGTTTCAACAATCAACATGGCAGTGAGGCAATGTACACGTGTACAATGCTCCATACTTTCAGCTGTTGACTGATCTTCTTACATAATTAAACAGACCCCAAAGTATTTGCACAACACTTTAATAACATACAATACCAGATAAATATAGGTGGGTCCTAAGGATGGGGATACCATGGACGGCAGAAATTTTCCCGCGGGGTGGAGGAGGGGTATCGATAAGATCTTAGTGGGGGATTAAAAAAGAGGGATGAAGTTCACGCATACTTTAAAACAAGACTGATAAATTAGTATATTTCCATAAAAAATAAGATAAGGGGAACAATAATAGTTTCTGGGAATGGGGGTGGGGGGGGGGGTTTCCGGACCACTTGAACCCCCCTGAGATATTGAGTTACTAAAATACAATCTTTTAACAAGATGCTGGTGGAATTTTGAACCACAAATAGTACCCTTTTAATTAGTGCAGTAACATAAATAAACTCTCTTTGGCAGTATACTGAGAACCAGTGTTCACTATTAACCCGTTGCTTCCGAGATTCTGAAAATCCCATCTAGAGTTAATACAGGGCACATCCGGTTCCAGTAGCCAACGGGTTAATCACTTACCCAATTAACAATGGATATTTCCTGCAACTTTCAAATGTTTTCAAGAAAACTACTTAGAGAAATAGGAAAAACTAGTGTTGCACGACTCCTGGATTTTGGGTAGTTGACTAGTCGCTGATCAAAAGTCGCGACTCCGACTTTTTGCCGACTCTCGGCGTTCAGTTCTGTCGGCATGATTAATAGGTAAAAAGAAGCATGCTACAGCCTTTACGATGACCGTTCAGTAGCCTTCTTCAATGATTTCAGTTTAACAACCTAAATATATACTCTATACATGCCTAACTTACCTCTACTTGAACTAAATTGTACATGATTTTACATAACAATGAACTGTTTCACTCGTTTTATGAAGCACACATATGTGATTACAAGGAGTCGACTCTTGGGTTTCTAAAGTCGGAGTCACGACTTCTCAACGATAGTCACGATTCCGACTTTTGGCGACTTAGTCGTGCAACACTAGGAAAAACATGTATTGTACATTTTCGTAGATGATAGATCGGTGTTGAATGGAAAAATACTTCCAA